>BSBK01002564.1:0-145947 GCA_027943335.1 Chamaecyparis obtusa | reverse complement strand
ATATATATGTATGTATGTATGTATATATATATATGTATGCATGTATATATATATGTCTATGTATGTATATATGTATCTTTTCATGCATGCATGTATGTATACTCATACATACAAATACACATACATACACGCGCGCGTGCGTGCACAAACAAATACACACACACACACACACACACACACATATATATACATACATACATACATACATCTATATGTATATGTATATGTATATGTATATGTGTGTGTGTGTGTGTGTGTGTGTGTGTGTGTGTGTATAGAAGAAAGTAGGACTCTAGGATTATATAAATATAGAAGCAAGATTATAATGTACTTATTGATATGAAAATGTATCAAAAAAAACATAGGAAAAAATAATGTTATTAGGAAAGTGGTTGTACCTAGAATAATGGGTACAAAATGGTGGGAAAATGAGAAAATGCAAACAATAATAAATGATTAACAATAGAACACCTTTACAAAAAGCCTCGTCATTATCTCATATTCACATTCTCATTGATACTCACTCATAATTCTATAGAATTACCAGTTCATGCTTGAACCCTAGCTCCACTTTTCCTATTCATTTATCACTTCTACAAAAACTAGACCCATGGCCACCCCTATCCTTGTAGATTCTCCATAGAAGCTCCATCCTAAATATAATAAAATTTTGTTTGAACCTATGGATATCAACTGAGATGGTACATTTTCCGTGGGGCCCATTAATTTTATTTAGACAATAGATATTTTGAAATACATTCATGTTGCAATTAGAGAAGTGGATCATGCAGAGATTAGGGGAGACCTTCTTACAACTTGAAAGAAAAAATTTCTTCACACAATATAGCTTTGGGTCACTAAAAAAAATTGAACATTTGTGTAAGGTTCTCCTAATAGTGGTAAAATGATTCCATGATGAGCATTTTTTTTCTCAACAAACCCTGCTAGATTTCAAAGGAGGCAATTCAACTAATTACTAGCTTATAGGAAAAGGGGGACATCCAAGCAAAGACAACCATAAATAATACAGAGATCATCAAAATTACATGAGAAAAAATTGATCAAACAAGCTTAGATGCCACTATGATCAAAATACCAACCACCAAATATGAAACCATGGAGATAGCCTATGAGGTATACTTTACAAAATAGGAGGGCTCCTTTATGCCACTACCATACGTTATTCATATTACATAGTGGTTGAATAGAAGGATGTTGATTTATGTGAATTCCTAATCCTAGATGTGTTGGACACAATAGCTTGTACTAGAACCAATTAATACAAATCTATTTATGGTACCCTCGTATTTTATTTAGTTTTCTATTACATTAATGAACTTTTAACCTATCCAAGAAAACTATGGGATCCTAGTAGGCTTGTTATAACAAAAATCTAAGAGCAAAAGTCATATTTCAAGGATGTCTCTCCTTCACAACTATATATCCAAGATGGTTTTAAATATTTTCAAGATAAATTCTAGTATAGAAAAAGGATATCTGATTATATGGTTTGGAAGTACACATACAACATTATTTCTCTAATTCAAAAAGACTATACCATGATGGAGGCACTCAAAACCTAGACCTCATTGATGCCACAAGTTCAAAATTTGTGTCTTCAATAAAAAAATAGAACCTTATGTAAAAAACCTACTATAACTTCCAAATGATCCTCAAGAAAAATGACATGCCACATCTTAGGAATTAATGGAGACTATGCAAAATGAAATAAATCTTAAATGCATGGAGAAACTAAAGGAGAGGTGTAATTCCAAATGTGGCTTTCGTATAACTAATTGAAAGGAAAAAAATAGATACCATATAAAGAATATTTAGAAGACTATAGTTGGAACCCACATAGGGGAAGAGTACCAAAAGAAGTAAGAGAGCACCACCCACTACACCTCTAGGAAGAGATTTGATTGAAAACTAATACTTGAAGGAACTATTACAAATGAGCTTAGAGGAGTAACAAAAATGGAAAAATTTAAAAAAGAATAAGTTTGAATATTTGACATAGCTAAATTGAAGTCAAATAAGGTCAACAAAGCATCTCAACTCTAGAACAATTACCAAAATTGAAACTAGATAATGAGGAAAACCTATACATTGGATTATTTAATAAGAAATTAATGAAGGAAATTAAATGATCTATTTGAAGCTAACTATCATTGATAAGGTTCTTATAAAAACTATAATAATAATAAAACATGTAGTGGTCTCCAAGAATTCATTGGAGAATTTGATGCATATCATCCTAGACTTCTTGACTAAGGCAATAAAAGTATGTTGAGAAAAAATAGAAAAAGAGGATGAGGAAATTAAAATATTTGGAATTGAGGAAATGGCCTCTGGAATCACACCTCTATAAAATTAAAAACTCTTGGCGATAAAAAATAAAGAAGTTGAAAGAAAATAGAGATTAGTCAAGGTAATGATAGATTATATGATCTGGAAGTACATATACAACATTATTTCTCTTATATGGGTAGAGTTTTGGTGATGTTTTCCATTTTTACTTGTGAGGTTTTTGTGGAGTCATTCTTTCCTATGTGCCTTATAGGAGCTAATGTTTTTCCTAATCATTATGTAATCTAGTTGGATGTTGAATATTTTCAAGGTCCCTTTCTGACTTATTATTTTTTATGATTACAGTTTTTATCTATGTTTGGGTTGTACCTAGCCATGGAGGAGCCTAGTTCCTTTTGTTTATCTTTACCTTTTGGGCTCATATTTTTTGGGCTCATATTGTTCTCTATTTTCTTCCCTATGAGGCTTTTATGGAGATGGAGGTATCCCATATTGAGGTGGGGATTTTTATTTTCCCATGGATTAACTTTACCTTATTTTTATATTCTTTCCCTTTCATAGTTCCTATTGAGTTGCTGGTATTGCCGATGGAGGTGGTCATTAGCCTAGTGGAAGAGTTTGAAACTTTATCTATGTGGTTTTCACATGATGATGCTTACTTGGAAGAGGGGATGATTTGAGAGTGGTTCTTCAATTTGATTTTCTTCTCCTTTGTTGGTTTTATTGAGGTGGGATATAGGAGTTTCACTGGAGGAGAACTAACTTTATGTTCAAATTTGTGAAGATCTTTGCAAGATGGTTTTTAGTGCCTTTTCAAAACAAAATTTAGAGATTTTGGGATCCTTTCAAAACCCCCTAATCATTTTCTTTAATTTGTATATCTTGGGGGATGAGTTCTTTCTAGGTTTTTTTTTTCAAAGATCATCTCTATGTTGCTAGTATTTATGTTTTTTGGTACATTTCAAAAATGAAATGATTAGGTTTGGTGAGGTTAGTGTTGATCTCCAAGTCATGTTGTCTATTAGTGTCTGAAACTTAGTCATTTTCAAGGTAACGTTGGTCAGTCATCATTGCAACTGAGCCGTCCTATTAAGGCCGAGTTATGTATAGAATTGTATTTTGTATAGTTACTGAGCAGTAGTTATTGTCGCACAAGTTAGAGGTCTGTGAGTACTTTAGTAGTTACCGAGAAATATATATTCCAAGTTGTATCAAAGAGTTAGTGTTGAGTGCTAGTATATGGAGAACAGTTTTGACCGAGTATCAGAGACTTCATATGCTGAGCAAGCCAGTTTTGATATATGTGTTTGTAATGGCACAAACACCTAGGTAAACCATTTTGGCTAAATTCTATGTGTGATTTAAGGATTTTTGAGAGAATCAAGGAGTTGATTACACTTTTTGTTTTCAATCATTAATCCCTATGCAAGAAATGTAACCAATCATAAAAAGGGAATTCTTACATGACATAAGTGATGAATCTATATTGTTGATCTTGATCTAGAAGATCATTTATTTATATAAGGTGACATCAAACCCTTAAATATAGAACATAGAGAAGATATCATGTATGCAGATGGAAACAATGTTTTTATTGTTTGATGCATGGATCAAGTAGAGAGACTGAGTAGAGAAGTGAAGGAAAAAACAAAGAAATATTTGATTTTGAGATTAGATAAGTATTGGAAAGAGGAGATTTTTTATTAGCATTTGAAGTAAAAACTGAAGGATCATGTACTGATACATTATAACAAGTGAATCAGGGTAAATCTCTTAATAGAGTGGTCTTAATAGGCCTTTGTAAATCTCCTAACAGAGTGCTTACTTAGTTTTAAGTTCAAAAACTTTTAATCAAGGTGGATTGTATAAGTCTGCAAGCTCTTAGCAGGGAAGACTCCTCACAAGGTAGATCACCAGAAGTGATCAAAACTTTGTAGCCCTAACATGCACACTTTATTGCTGCAGTAGTGAATATTTGTGGGTGTCATCCCCAACCCAGTTTTACCTTTTAAGGGTTTATGGGTTACCAAATCTTTGTGTTATGAGTTATATTTTTATGGATGTGATTAGGATATTAGATTCATTTCAACATTGAAGTGTATGTTTATGATACATGTGTTGAATTGGTTTCAAAGTGTATAAGTTTAAAGATTCTAATTCACCCCCCTCTCAGTATCTCACTTTCCTAAATAAGATTTCCAACAATTAGTATCAGATATTTTTTCTCTTATACTAAGTCTAACCACTTCAAAATTAAGATCTTGGAGATGGAGGCTTATAAGTTGAGAAATATCATAGAGAATCAAAAGATTGACATCCATCTTGCATTGCACCAGCTTGAAGCAACAAGAGAAGAATTGAAGAAATCCTTGAAGAGAAGGAAAGAATTGGAAATCCAACTGAATGACACTCAATATCAATAAGAGGATAGTAAAGGTCTATTTCATAACGGGAACTCCACAAAAAGTGATGCAGCAATAAAAAATCTATTAGAGAAAAACAACACATTGAATGAAGAAGTTAGAAGTGTGAATAGTGAACAGGAAATCCAATCAGTAAGACTATTTGAAGTGATGGACTAGAAAAAGAAAGATGAGGAAGACATGACAATGACATAAGAAGATAAGAGACAAATGGATGCAAGACTTGATGAAAGGACATGTGATATGCAAAATTTAAGAAACAATCAATTAGACATGGTAAATCAACTATTACTTGCAAATCAAGAGTTGAATAGGAAAGACATGGAAATTACAAATCTGAGACCATAAAACAATCAACTAAAGAATGAGTTAAGATCTGAAAAGGAACTAAATGAGAGGATGAAAAATCCTAATGTATATTTGAAATACTTTGAGTAGCTGATGAGATCATTAAGAAGGTCTAGTGACACCTCTGGACTAGGACATAATGAGCACCTATCATCCACTAAAGAAGGAGAATCATCAAAGAGTGGAGAACAGAGAAATGAAAAGCCAAAGAACAACAAACCTACATGCCATCATTGTGGGAAACCTGGACACATAGCAAAAATTTGTAGAAGAAAGAATGATAAGTCCAATCCTAAGCCAAAATTCAATGGATATTGTTTTAACTATAAGAAGCATGGACATCAGACACATGAATGCAGGTCAAAGGATAGAAATTCACCTACTGCACATAGATTTCAAGGACATTGTTACAATTGTCATATATATGGTCATAGAGCATAAGAATATAGATCCAATACAAAACCAAAGTGGACATCCAAGAAGTAAGGTAATGCACCTAGGATAGGGAACACATTCAATTGGGATTAAAATAGATGGTATAGTTGTCATTATTGTTGAGAATATGGTCATATTGGAGAAAAATATATAAACACACATTTTAGATTTAAATCCAAGAGGTGGATGAGTGGAAGTCTAGTCTATTACAAATGCCACAAGATTGGTCATATAAAAAGAGACTGTAGAGCACAAGCACCGAGTAATGAAAAATTCAAAGGTGAAGAGACTATTGAATACATAAGGAGTGAGATGAACCAGACATGGAGAAAGAAAGAGGAAGCAAGCATGAGTAGATCCAGTGAACCTAAGGTTAGCCAATCCAATGGATCAGGTGATAAAACTACTTATAACTAAGAAAAGAAGATATATAAGGAACAAAATTGTCAAATGTTATATTTTACACTAGTAACTGACATTAGATGTGTTAAACTCCATACTGGCATAATCAAGATGCATCAGGACATATTTGAGAAAAGAGTTAAGTTGTACAATTGATGTCGAGCATCAGTATTTTTGTCTTTAGTGATAGAGTCACTTAGTATGTGTCGAGATCCTATAATAATCAAGATGTTATATCTACAAAGTTGAAGTGGAAAAGTCAATATCGATTGAGTCATGGTTGTGATCGCGTATGGGTATGCATTAACCAAGCTATCATGTGAAGGCTGAGATAACTGTATTTCACCTACTAGTGTACATAGCATTTAATGAAGACCTAAAGTGACCATTTGAATCTATATAATGAAATTTTACTATTCATTCTCACTTACCCAACAATTTGAGAATTTGTAGAGCAATTCAAAAGAGATTAAGAAGAGGGATTTTTGCGAAGTCAGTTTGTGAAGATTCCTACAACATGTCATTGGAAAATATTATGAAGAACTGTTAAAACTAGGTATTACTGAGATATTTAGAATTCATCTTTCAAACCCTAAATTAAAAATGGCATTAAGCTCATCTGCTATAGTAAGGAAGCAATGAAAATAGGTTATACAAAATGTTCATTATTTGTACAAATATCTATGCAATGTAGAAACATTTAATAAGGAAAATCAAGAGCTTATTGATAAGTTTCAATTAGACTTGAAGTCTATAGGACACGCACTGAGCATGGATGCAAGTTCTAGCTCTATTCATTTCACCATACTGCTTCATGCACAAGGGATATTACCTAAGATGATAGCTAATGATGGAAGGATAAGATCCAAGTTAATCTCGATACAAACAATGTTGACACCTCATTTGGAGGTTACGCAGACAAAAATGGCATTAGGAAAGGAGTTAGTACAAAGAGAACTTTCCTCTCTCTTAGTACTAAAGTTCTAAGTACTATTGTAATGTAAAGTCATGACAAAGTGTTTTTTCCACTAATGTCAGAGGGGGAGATTGTTTATCTCCAAGTCATGTTGTCTATTAGTGTCCAACACTTAGTCATTTTCAAGGAAATGTTGGTCTGTCATCACCGTGATCGAGCCATCCTATTAAGGTTGAGTTATGTATAGACTTGTATTTTGTATAGTTACTAAGCAGTAGTTACTATCGAGAAAGACAGAGGTCGTTGAGTACTTTAGTAGTTACCGAGCAATATATATGCTAATTTATTTAGAAGAGTCTGTGTCGAGCGCTAGTAGATGGAGAACAATTTTGACTGAGCATTAGAGACTTCATATGCTGAGAAAGATAGTTTTGATATATGTGTTTGTAATGGCTCAAACACCTAGATAAACCATTTTGGCTAACTAATATGTGTGATTTAATGATTTTTGAGAGAATCAAGGAGTTTATTACACTTTGTGTTTTCAATCATTAATCCCTATGCAATCAATGTAACCAATCAAAAAAGGGAATTCTTAAGTGGCATAAGTGATGAATCTAGATCGTTGATCTTGATCTAGAAGCTTGATCATTTGTTTATATAAGGTGACATCAAAAACCTAAAATATAGAACAGAGAGAAGATCTTGTGTATGCAGATGGAACTAATATTTTGATTATCACATGCATGGCTCAAGCAGAGTGACCAAGTAGAGCAGTAAAGGACATAACATAGAAATATTTTATTTTGAGATTAGATAAATATTGGAAAGAGGAGATCTTTTATTAGCATTTGAAGTGAAAACTGAAGGATCAAGTACTCATATAGTCTAGAAATTGAATTAGGGTAAATCTCTTAAAAGAGTGGTCCTAATAGGCCTTTGTAAATATCCTAACAGAGTGCTTACTTAGTTGTAATTTTTAAATCCCTTAATCAAGGTAGATTGTATAAGTATGTAATCTCTTAGCAGGGAAGACCTGTCATAGGCTAGATCACAAAAAGTGATTGAAACTTTTTAGCCCTAAGAGGAACACTTTATTGCTATAGTAGTGAATATTTGTGTGTGTCATCCCCACCCCAGTTTTACCTTTCAAGGGTTTTTGGGTTACCAAATATTTGTGTTATGAGTTATATTTTCATGAATGTGAAATTAGCATGTTAGATTCATTTCAACATTGGAGTTTATCTTTATGGTACATGTGTTGAATTGGTTTCAAAGTTAATAAGTTTAAAGATTTTGATTGACCCCCCCTCTTAGTATCTAACTTTGCCAAATAAGATTTTCAAAAATTGGTATCAAATCTTTGTTCTCTTAGAAGAAGTCAAACCACTTGAGAATTAAGATCTTGGAGATGGAGTCTTATAAGTTGGAAAAAAATATAGAGAATCAGAAGATTGGCATCCAGCTTGCATTGCACCAACTTGAAGTTGCAAGAGAGGAATTGAAGAAATCCTTGAAGAGAATGAAAGAACTGGCAATCCAACTAAATGACACTCAATATCAAGAAGATGATACTAAAGGTGTATTTGATAATGGAAACTCCATTGAAAGTGATGCAGTAATAAAAGATATATTAGAGAAAAACAACACACTGAATGAAGAAGTCAAAAGTGTGAAGAGAGAACATGTAATCCAATCAGGAAGACTATGTGAAGTGATTGAACAGAAAAAGAAAAATGAGGAAGGCAAGATAATGGAAGAAGAAGATAAGAGAAAAATGGCTACAAGACTTGATGAAAGGACATGTGATATGAAGAAGATGACAAAAAATCAGTTAGACATGGTAAATCAACTGTTACTTGCAAATCGAGATTTGAATAGGAAAGACATGGAAATTAAAAATATGAGATCAGAGAACAATCAACTAAAGAATGAGTTAAGATCTAAAAAAGAACTAAATGAGAGGATGAACAAACCTAATGAAGCTATGAAATACTTTGAGGAACTAATGAGATCACCAAGAATATCTAGTGACACCTCTGGACTAGGATATAATGAGCACCTATCATCCATTAAAGAAGGAGAATCATCAAAGAGTGGAGAACGGAGGAATGAAAATGCAAAGAACAACAAACCTACATGCCAAAATTGTGGGAAACTAGGAAACACAACAAATATTTGCATAAGAAAGTATGGTAAGCCCAATTATAAGACAAAATTCAATGGATATTATTTTAACTATACGAATCATGGACATCAGGCACATGAATGCAAGTCAAAGGCTATAAATTTGTCTACTGCTCCTAGATTTCAAGGACATTATTACAATTATCATAAATATGGTCATAGAGTAGAAGAATGCAGATCCAATGAAAAATGAAAGTGGAAATCCAAGAAGCAAGGTAATGCACCTAGGATAGGTAACAAATTAAATTGTGATTACAATACATGGTATAGTTGTCATTATTGTGGAGAATATGGTCATATTGGAGAAAACTATATAAAGACACATTTTAGAGGTAAATCCAAGAGTTGGATGAGTGGAAGTTTGGTCTATTACAAATGTCACAAGATTGGTCATATGAAAAGATACTATAGAGTACAAGAACCTAGTAATGACGAATTCAAAGGTGAAGAGACTATCAAACAAATAAGGAACCAGATGAACAAGACATGGAGAAAGAAAGAGGAAGTAAGTAGTAGTGGATCTAGTGAATCTGAGGTCACACAATCCAATGGATCAGGTGATCACACTACTTCCAACTAATCAAAGAGGGTATGTAAGGAATTGAATTTTCAAATGTTATATTTTACACTAGTTCTTGACATTAGATGTGTTAAAACCCATATCTTCATAGTCAAGATGCATTAGGATAGAATTGAGAAAAGAGTTAAATTACACAATTGATGTTGAGAATCGGTATCTATGTTTATAGTGACCGAGTCACTCAGTATGTGTCGAGCTCCTACAATAACTAAGATGTTATATCTACCGAGCTAAAGTAGAAAATTGAGTATCGACTGAGTCATGGTTTTGATTGAGTATGGGTATGCGTTAACTGAGCTATCATGGGTGTCAGTACACCTGGCCAAGCCAAAGCCAAAGAAAAAGGCTTAATTAGATATCCAATATTATCGGATATCTGATATTTACCAATAAATATATAACTCTGTACCTAGCCGCATTCAATGTTTTTTCATTGTGAAAATGTGAATACAACTAAGGTTATTGGATATCAACTTTCAAATCCCCTATCTGATTTTTCTTAAATCCCCAGGTATGTGAAAGCTTCTAATTTTTATTGTTTTTATTGTTTTTAAATAGAAATTTATTGTTTTTAATATAAAAATTAGGGTAGCAATGAGTTTTTTTATTATTTTCTAAAATTCATTGTAATTATCTATTTGTTTGTTCATTTTTATCAGACATGGAATCAAAAAACCCTCCTCATGATCCCACAAACAATCCAGAACCACCTCCCTACAATCTCCCACCTCCAAAAGATGTACCTGTCATAAACCCTTGCTATTTAGAAGATATAATAGGAGATAATCTAAATGAACTTAGAGGATTCCAAACCACCTATGCTAATATCCCCACATTGCGCCCCATGTTTATGACATTGAACTAAATTATTTAAAACATGGAGAAACTTACACAACAACATAGTGATGCACTTCTTTGGTGCGATTCCATGCACGTCCAGTTTGATGATGGGATTGATTATGATCAAGTCATGAACCTAAATATAACAAAACATGACATAGCTAATCTTTTTGTGGATCCTAAAACTGGTCTAAAAGTAGACCATAAAAAACCAAGTTGTCAATTAAATGGTGCACAAATAGTGCAATACGTGACAACTTTTGGGACCGTTGGTGGATGGTTTTTGATAGACCACCTCACAAAAATTTGGATGTCCCATTTTATTTTATTAAAAAATTATATGCTGAATTTGTGCTCAGTCACAAGGTGAATTATTGGAGTATGAGACTAAACTAGGGTGTAGGTTTAGGCACTCCTCAGGATAGGCCATGGGCACAATGGGTGAAATCCCACACATATGTCCCCCCTCCTGAGATTTCACCACCTCCTAGAGTGCAACATCCTAACATTATTGCTGAGGCTGACTCACAGACTATTCGAGCCATTCAGACCTTTAGTGATCCACTGGTTACGCAGAGCATGACATTTTTGCCTCCTCATCCTGATGCTTTGGGTGCTTCTACATCCTCCATGAGCTTAGATGTTTTTGTGCCCCACACTTGCTTTATATGCCAGAATCTGTGCTTAGGCCCCCTGACTAATAGTGATGCATATAATTTCACCTTTGATGTGGACAATTCTACACAACACACTACAAGCACTAAAGTAGCTCATGGAGATGTACATTAGGAGCCTAGAGAGCCATGGACTCCCACTGTTATGGTAAGGGTAAACAATTCACTTTTTACATTGTATTTAAATTTTATTATTTGTATTTTTAGTAGAATTTCCTTATAATAATTTCCCAATTATGTTTTTTTATGTGTTACATTTATGTTCAGTTGATGATAGAGGAGGAGATGGCACAGGTGGAGGGGTCCATGCTTTCGGCCATATCATTTGGTCTTGATACTTCCATGGTACATTTTTTTTAATGTACTCATTGGTTTCCTTTTAAATAATGATAATAGTATATGTACATTATTTTCTAATTTTTATGATCATCTTTTACATATTGATGCAGGTGTCACTAGTTGCCACTGGGGGGCAATATGAGGGGGTGCAGGTGTTAGCCATTCATAAAGGAAAGGTAATAAAGTAATTTAGTTTTTTTATGCATACATGTATACTTGTTAGTTGTGTGTACCCATTTTTAATTTACATGGTTTATTTGACAGAGAGTGGCATGTGATAATGCCATGAGACCCTATCATCATGATAGAGTCATAGGCATATCCATTCGCAGTGATAGCCCCACGATACATATATTTCTAAAATTATTTGTGTGTATTTTACTATCAAGTATATATAATATGGTCAAGTTATGATAGTATGAAGTATCTGTTTGAATTTTGTAGGTCACTCCTAGTTTGAGGGAGCCAGAATGCCAAGGGTTTGTATCGTTGATGACTCAGCCAACAATCCCTGAAGAAATCTCAACACAGGTAAGTTTTAATGTTAATTCAGTTATTTTTTAAACATATATTTGCTACCAAGTATTTAACATTAAATAGTATAACTCGTAGATCAATCTCATGTTTGCAAACATATACAGGTAGGATTCAACATTGGCGGCACTATTCCTATACTACCAAAGACATATATTAGGTCTCCTGTCCACGTGAGGAGACAAAGAGGTGAGGTATATGAGAGTTTAATTTTAGTTTAAATTTTATTTATTATTGTTGACTATGATTTTGAATTTTAATCTAACTTAGGGTTTCAATTTTGTGTTTGAATGCAGGATCCATTAGAGCCAAAGAGTTCTTCAAAGAGGCTGCATTTTGATGATCCACTAGTAGAATATGATGTCCTAGAAATATTTGTAGTTGAACTTCTTATTTTGAGATGTCATATGACACATTTTGAGATGGTGTATGCCACATTGTATCTAGATATGTTGACATGTAAAAATGTACAAAATTATTGTTCATTTTAATATATATGAAACTTGATATTTGATCCAATTTGTTAATTGTGTGTTCATTTATTCATTGTTAGTATGTAAATATGCTTTTGCGTATGTACTCATGTGTACGATTTATTCCTTAAGTATATTCATGTATATTCAAGTACATTCTTCATAACCTAAATTTATGTGTATTGGCTATGTGCATGACTTAAGTGAATTCATGTTGTATGCTTTATAAAATATGTGCTACATGTATGCTTCATGACTTATTTCATCATTTAAGTGAATTCAAAATTTATGTTCTACATTGTTTTCATGTGTGCCTACAATGCCAGTCCTATCCTCAACATCAGTCAATTCTAATATCGGAATGATATTCCAAACAATGAAATAGTTACATAAACTTGTAAACAAACAAAATACATCAATCCTATATCAAAACCAAGCCAAGATCACAATAGATTTATTCTAATCAATTCACTGTTGCCTGGATTGTTCCACGGGACAGCGAACTATATTATAAATGTAGAGAACTTTGTGTTCATTGATTGATTCGATTACAAACTTCAACCATTATTGTTCCCTAGAATTTAATCACCCAACCAAAGCTAATGGTCCAGTCCATTCGGTGTCAGGATGAATGGTTTGGAAGAAATCTAGTGGTGCAACTTTAAACTGATCCTCACTACAAGTTTTGGCATCAAGTGAGACTGGCATGCCAAATTCAAACAAATTTGAATCTCCTAGAATGGAGAGAGGTTATTTTAGGCCTCAAAAACATAGTCATGAAGCATCTCACAAATTTCTGATACCTCTCACAAAGTCTGAGATATGAGCCTAGAAAGTTCATTCCCCAATCGTGCTTAGTGCACCTTGGGGACACTTTGGTCTGGCATGGTCTGGAACGTTCTACTGACTCAATGGTCAAAAAAAGGTTGTCCCTAGCATTTGACCACCCAAATAGAGCTAATGGCATAGTCCATTTAGTATCGAGATGAACAATTTGGAAAAAACCCATTGGTGCAACTTTCAACTGACCCTCACTACAAGTTTTGGCATCAAGCGAGACTGGTGTACTAAATTCAAAAAAAACTGAATCTCCCAAAATGGAGAGAGGTTATTGTAGGCCTTATAAATGCGGTCTTGTAGCATCTTATAGATCATCAATACCTCTCATGGGGTCAGAGATACGAGCCTCGAAAGTTTTCTGCCCAATCATGCTTAGTACACCTTGGGGACACTATGGTCTGGCATGGTCCAGAATGTTCTAATCACTCAGTGGTCAAAATAGGGTTGTCCCTAGAGTTTACCCACCCAATCGAAGCTAATGGAATAGTCCATTACATGCAGGGACAAATGGTTTGGAAAAAATCCATTGGTGAAACTTTCAACTGACCCTCACTGCAAGTTTTGGCATCGAGCAAGACTGGCGTACCAAATTCAAACAAATTTGAATCTCCCAGAATGGAGAGAGGTTATTTTAGGCCTGAAAAAAAAGTCCTCTAGCATCTCACAAATTGATGATACCTATCATGGAGTCCAAAAACCAAGCCTCAAAAGTTCATTGCCAAATTGTGCTTAGTGCACCTTGGGGACACTTTGGTCTGGCATGGTCCGGAATGTTCTACTTACTCAGTGGTCAAAATAGGGTTATCCCTAGAATTTTCTTTCCCAACCAGAGCTAATCACACAGTCCATTTGGTGTTAGGATGAATGGTTTGGAAGAAATCCATTGGTGCAACTTTCAACTAATGCTCACTGCAATTTTTGGCATCGAACGAGTGTGGCGTGCAAAATTCAAATAGATTTGAATCTTCCAGAATGGAGAGAGGTTATTATAGGCCTTAGAAATTTGGTCCTATAACATCTCATGGATTGTTGATACCTCTCATGGAGAACAAGAACCGAGCCTCAAAATTTCACTTCCCAATTGTGCTTAGTGCACCTTGGGAACACTTTGGTCCGGCATGGTCCAAAATGTTCTACTAACTCAGTGGTCAAAATGGGGTTGTTCCTAGCATTCACCCACCCAACTAGAGCTAATGGAATAGTCCATTCGGTGTCAGGACAAATGGTTTGGAAAAAACTCAATGCTGCAACTTTCAACTGACCCTCACTGCAAGTTTTGGGATCAAGCGAGACTGGTGCGCCAAATTCAAAAAAAATTGAATCTCCCAAAATGGAGAGAGGTTATTTGAGGCCTCATAAATTTGGTTTTGTAGCATCTCACATATTTTTGATACCTCTCACAGAGTCCAAGAACTGAGCCTCGAAAGTTTTCTTCCCAATCATGCTTAGTGCACCTAGGGGACACTTTGGTCCACCATGGTCCGGAACGTTCTACTAACTCAGTGGTCAAAATAGGGTTGTTCCTAGCATTTACCTACCCAACTAGAGCTAATGGAACAATCCATTTGGTGCCGGGATGAATGGTTTGGAAGAAACCCATTAGTGCAACTTTCAACTGACCCTCACTGCAAGTTTTGGCATTGAGCGAGACTAACGCGCCAAATTTAAATAAATTTGAATCTCCTAGAAAGGAGAGAGGTTCTTTTAGGCCTCAAAATCATGGTCCTATAACATCTCACAGATTGCCAATACCTCTCACGGAGTCTGAGAACTGAGCCTTGAAAGTTCGCTGCCCAATCGTGCTTAGTGCACCTTGAGGACACTTTGGTTCGGCATGGTCTAGAATGTTCTACTGACTTAGTGGTCAAAAAGGGGTTATTCTTAGTGTTTACCTCCCCAACTGAAGCTAATGGCATAGTCTATTCGGTGTCAGGATGAATGGTTTGGAAGAAACCCATTGGTGCAACTTTCAATTGACCCTCACTGCAAGTTTTGGCATCGAGCGAGACTAGCGGGCCAAATTCAAAAAAAATTGAATCTCCTAGAACAAAGAGAGTTTATTGTAGGCCTAAGAAGTTTTGAGGTCCTATAGAATCTCATGGATTGTTGATACCTCTCACGGAGTCTGAGAACCAAGCCTCAAAAGTTCACTACCCAATCGTGCTTAGTGCACCTTGGGGACACTTTGGTTTGACATAGTCTGGAACGTTCTGCTGACTTAGTGGTCAATATAGGGTTGTTCCTAGTGTTTACCCACCCAATCAGAGCTTATGGCATAGTCCATTTGGTACCAGGATGTAATCTTTGAACACTGTCCCTTCACCCTAGGGAATCATCATTTTACTTGGGACACATTTGACCAATTTTCACTCAATAACTCCAACTATTACATCATTTGATGATACAAATGTACATGGAATTAAGACAATAAAAAAGTAAGGATACAAAATTAAGATGATACAAATTATATAAGGATAGAACATTCATTGTAAGGAAACACATTTTTTGCACTTTAAATGGCATTAAGATGATACAAATGTGGGCTTTTAATATTTGCAAATCAACCCCATGGGCTCTTTTATATTTCAAATTTTGCATCTAATTTTTTATATACAAAATTTGGCATCTAAATATGCACATTACATTCAGTTGTTATTTTTATATACAAATTTTGGTATCTAAATATGCACATTACATTCAATTATTGTTTTTATATACAAAATTTGGCATCTAATTATGCACATTACATTCCATTGTTGGTTTTATATATAAAATTTGGCATCTAAATATGAAAATTACACAACTATATATAAAAAATAAGTGTCCTTTTCACTCCAATCCCTGTATTTAGAAGGCAGAAGAAAATTTAATAGAGAATATAAGAAGTTTATATAAGTTTGAGAAAAAAATTATGAACATGTATAAGTAACTAAACGAACCAAAGAACATGACTAGACAATGCATAGTGAAGTTCACCATCATAAAAGATGGGCTAATCAAATGCACACCTCAATCTTCTATATCTATCATATATGTATCCAACTGTATTTACAATCCACATACAAAACCAATTTTATTGGCTCAAACAAATAAAGAAAAAAACTATAATTAATTTATTGAATGTAATTGTAATAAATGTGGAAAACCTTGCAACTTGAGTTGAACTTACCTACTGAAGTGTGCCTAAAGCATCATCTCTATGGTTGAGAGTAGTCAATATTGCTTCATGATCAGCAATACTAATAGTCCAAAGTTCCTTTGTCTTTGGTTTTCCTTGATGTTTCAACAACTTAACATTGGTTTCTATAACAAGGTGTGAATACATCAGAATGGTTTTGTGCCTCTCATAGTCTTCAAACACAGGAATGCCATTATTTCTAATCATATATATGTGCAACCATGTTCTTGCAACAACATGTGATCCTATTGGATATGTGAACATATCATCATCTGTCATCCATTGTGCAAGTTTCTACTTTCCTCGTACACAATGTGCTAACTAGTAATCCAATCTCTCATCATTCCCTTGTGGTGCAACCAATGCAAAAACATGTCCTGGTTGTATAAGATTTGAAAGATGGTCGTAGTAAAATGAACAATCCATGTCATCATTTATTACAAAGACTATGAGAGATAAAGGAGTAAGATAATGTGGAGCCCATGTATCAACCCACTCACTTGACTCACACTTATCCCAATCACACTAAAGACAACTCGGACAATAACAAGCCAAATATCATGTCCAAATGGTCCTTGTAGTAGCATCTGAGCTTTGAAATGAATGCATTTTTGAAGAATCTTTCATAGTTTGACATTCCAACCTATCTTCTATTGTGACCAACTCAACCAACCAAAATAATATGCGCACCAATGAATCAAGAGTCCCCCCTATGACAATGATGAAGTACACCAATCAACAATAGAACAGACATCAATGATTTATGCACTTGAAATCCTTAGTTTCTCCTTAACTAGAGCTCTCTTTATGCATGCACTTGCTCCATCATGATCCCCTTTTCCATGAATGGCCTAAAAAAAACTCCAAATATAAGGTACACCTCTCTCTACATCCATTCTACATAACCAATAAAACATATGAGCATTTTTTAATTGACCTGTGTAGTTATCTAACCAAATGAGATGTCTATCCATAGCAATATTATTTTCATGCACCCACTCAAAATAATTCTCAAAGAAATGTTGGACAAAATTGAATGAGTGTGATCTATCATCACTCATATAAAAATGGTACTCTCTGATTATCTTCTGGTCATCTTTTGTACTAACAGAGGAATGTCTATATGTTATGTGCACAAAAATAGAAACCTCAATAGAATTGTAATATTGAGCTTGCAACTCATTTTGGGGCTGCAATGTATAGTTCTCTACAAATTCAACAACCAATATAATAGTGCCAATCAGAAAAGTGTCCTTACACATCCTGAATTGTTGATCCAACCACTGAGACCTGTGACCATGCCTTGCATACTTGTAAAAAATATTCTTCTTGAAATCTAAAATAAAATCAGCTACATTGCATTCTTTAGTAACCAACTCACATCTAGAGCCTTCACCTCCACTTTTTAATGTATATTTAATGGTTTCATATACCTTTTTGTGGACAATTGTCTTTCCAAAATCATGTTCACAGCCCTCATGAAAACATTCAACGAACTTCACTAGCCCACCACACTCTGAGCACTTGTCATTTAAGCAATCTTTTCTATAAAAGAAACTTCCATCATCTCTAGGACATAAAAAATGATCTAGCAAGTCTCTTGATGATTTTGGAAGAGCACTTGCACCACACTCCTCCAACATTTCACTACTATGCAAAGTAGAATGAATGGATCGTAACAATTCATGGTGCATTAAAAACTCCACATGATATTTGCAACAAGTATTTTGAATCTTAAGAGGCCCACAAAAAAAATGCTTCAAGGCTTCAAAAGCTCTTTGTGATATTTCATGTTCTTCACTCAAAACCACTCAAAGGTGGGTCTATGCCGACATCTTCATTAATATTTAACATACCTTGTCTCTTGTTCTGATGGGAAACCCTATCCATTTCTCTATACACTTCAAAATCTTCATTTGTGAGTCTCCTCTTCCATTTATGCTTTCGACAACTACTACTCCCCATAGTTAGACCAAAAAGGTGATGCAAATACTTTTGGTAATAGAGAAAATCCAACCAAAAAGTGGATTTTTGTCTTCTCTGGAGACAAAACGTGATTCACTGCAACTCGAATCTTGTAATTTAGCAAAAAAATGTGACTCTTTGGAGGGACCCAGAGAATATTATTTTTACTTTACACCAGTAAAAAGAATCGGATATCTGATAATATCGAATATCCAAAAATAATAGATATCCAATATTATCGAATATCCGATATCTCCCGCCAAAAGTTTGCCATAATCTCTCTCTCTCTCTCTTAGGTATAATATTAAACATATAATATAAATATATAATAAGTTAATATTATACTATTATACAATAGATAAATAAATAATAATAATATAATACATGCTATTATAAAAAAATTATATTATAATAGTAATGATCTCTAATGAAACCCTAAAGCTGATGTCGCTGGAAGTGTGAAGAAGGATTTGTCTAGTAGTCAAAATATTTTAAGGAGGTCGTTAAGACAGGTAAATATTATAGTTTTGAGTTCCCATTATTAAATGCTATGCTATTATTATTTAGTTTAATATTAAAAATAATAATTTATAGTATATAACATAAAATTGAAAAAAATACTCAATTGAATTAATATTAACATAAAAATAATACAATTTAATATAACACAATTAATATTACCATAAAAAAAATACATTTAATATGAAACTTGAATTTGAGAAAAGTAGTGCAATTGAAATTTCAAAATAGGCAGGAAGTTTCGGATATCCGATATTATCAAATATCCAAAAATTTCAGATATCTGATTTTATCGAATATCCGATTAGGCTTGGTATTTTCTTGGGCAATACTAAATGTGGGTGGTCAACCCTTTAGGCATGTTTCAAGAGATAGTTTCTGATATCGAGACTTCGACTATGTAGTTGACGACTAATTTTGACCTGAAATAGATGAAACAAAAAGGATTTCTTAAAGACATTATCAGATTTCCATCAATCTAATTGCTGTCAAATTTAGAGTTCGGCAAGTAATTATTACTTATTTTTCAATTGAGTTATCTTTAAAGTCGTAATTGACATACTGAATGAAAAACAACTATAACTTTCAAACTGTTTAACCTTTTTGAAATTTGAAACATACGTGACATTCTATGCTTCGGCTACTATAAGGAAAAAAAATTCAATTTTGTAAAGTTTAGAATTAGTTAAGGTGGTCAAACACGAGAGTTTTTTTATTCTGAAAAAGTTGTAGCATAAAATTCATAATTAATTATTTATTAGGCAAAAAATTATAAAAAAATATGTGTCACATCCGTGAATGAGTCTACTACTTATATCTAGAATCTTGGAAAAATATATCATCATTTGATTGTGATTAAGGTGGTCAGACATACATGTACTTTTTATCTTTTCTCTAAAATTTTTGTACTACTGCATTGAAATCTAAAATTTTGAATAATTAGATTAAAATTTTTATAGAAAAGGGCTAGTAGTTTATAAACTACATTCAATTTCCTACAGATTCTATTCTTACAACTTTTTCACATAAGGTTCATAAGATGTTCAACATTTTATGTCAAGTTGACTAACCCTGATTTTCTAATTTTTCATTGCCACTTAAGGCCATAGTTTGGTATACCATAATCCTGCACATACCCAAATACAATCATGAAAAAATAGAATAGGTAAAAAAATTCATATACTCAATCTTAGTGCAATGGACATTTTAAGCTCGAATCTCACTAGTCAAGAATATGACTTGTCAAAAGTTTTTTTCATCCACTTACAACCACAATTTCAACAATCTCCAAGCATCTTTAATGGTTTTTTTTGGTCTCCACTCAATCCTCATTTCTATTTAGACTAAATTAAAGTAAATACTAATGTAATCATATTTGCAAGTTAAAATGTTTAATTACATAATACAATGACCATTTGCATACTAATTGTGAAACATATGACTTTCTCTTTTAGTTGAATAATCAGATAGCATCAAAATTTTACATATTAAAGGATTTTCTCTTCGACTAAGTAAAGTATACTCGCAATACAATGAAGTTCAATATAGATGTATTGCCAAAGTTATTGAAACAAATTTCATTGCCTCTCTTTAACGATTGAAAAGACATCCAACACAAATATTTCTTGATTTGTTTCAATGTAATTTGGTTCTTAACATAATAAATAGATCATCATAGGGATTGCAAGCGTAAAAGATAAACCTACAAAATTCTATGAGATTTTGAAGGGAAAACTATTAAGACTTTAACATGAATTGTAGTACACTATTCAACTATAAATGCAATATTGAACTTAAATGTTCAAGGTGATTTGCAACATTTGGTGTAGTGATGATGGGGATAAGTTTAAGAGAATAGATACCTCTAAATTCTTAACTGTCAACTAAAAGTATTTAAACCTAAACTTTAAAATTGTTAAAAAGTCTTATAAATAATATTAAATATTAACATAAATATATATATAAATTATTAAAATATGCTTATAGATTGCATCAAATGTTGGCATAAACCATCATGTTATATATAGAATTGGATTAATAAGTCTAAAGACATTATTTCTTCCTTCCAAAATTTTTGTCTCTCATGCTTTTCACGAGGCCAACTCAGTGGTTGACTGGTTTTCCAAGGTAGGGGTTAAAAGTAATAAAAAATTGATTTGGCATAAGTAGGACTAATTCAATGGTGAGGTCAACACTCTTTTAAGGTGGGAGTTTTTGAGGAATGTGACAGGTAGAAGTTGTAATTTTAATGATGACTAGTAATTGTGTACAAAAGGTGGCAATATGATTTTTTAGAGGATTGTAATTTCCAATGTGCCAAGATGTGTAGACAACTCAACTAATCATAATATAAATTTACTCTTACATGAATTGTGGGTTGTTTTGAACTTTATTTTCAAGTTTCCTTCCTCAGTTTGTGTTATGTCATGGAGCTCTGTGTCATTAGAAATGGGAGGTGATCGTAGGAGATTTGACCCCATCAAATGTAAGACCCTCATAACTAAGCACAAAGTCAGGAATATATTAAATGAGGGTGGTCTTACATAGTATCTTGAGCATCTTCATGGCTGGGACCCTAGTGTCACAGACTAGCCAATTTGCCTGGGGTTGGAAGGATGAGAGTGTTGTTCTATTTGGGAGGAAGATCTACATAGATGAGAATTTGGTGGTAGAGGTGATTGGTCTTCCTACATAAAGCATGAAATTTTATAGGGACCACAAATACTCATACCCTTCTAGTTAGAGATTCCCAAAATGGATGAGGAGTGAGAGAAGAAGGGGAAGAAAAAAGGGAAGAGGACCATCTATGAGTCATCCAATCTAAAAACATTATGGATCCATGTCCTTAAAGTGCTCATGGATGACATTACTCTGGATGGTCATTTCACTTGTACCTATGGGCACCATTTTGTGTTGTTAAATCATATTCTCCATAATGTGAGTGTTTCTATTCTCTTTTATCTTCGGTCATCTCTTAAGGCTAGTTTCAAGGATCACATGAAGAATCTAGAGAAAAACCCTATTCTCCATGAGGGTTTGTTGTTGCTTATTTTTTAATATTATAAAGGCCTTCCTGTCCACTCTAATTCTATCATAAATTCTAAAGTAGAAGATATGACTATGGGGGATTCGAATGAGGAGGATACTGATTGTGGGGAGGATGAGAATGAGTCATCCTCTAAGATGAAGAAAAATCCTAAGTCTAAAGATAAAAGTATTAACAAAGGGAGATGCAAAGAAATGGAGGAGGAAGAGGAGGACTATGTCCCCTCAACTGAAATCAAGACTACCTATAAATCTGGTAAGAAGATGAGGATGTATGTGAAGGGAAAGGATAAACCCTTTCAAAAAAATTAAATTACTAAAGATATTTATACCTTGCCCTCCACTATTGGCGTTGGGTAAAAGCACAAAGTTGTGTCACGTTTTAGGATAACTTATCAACACAGTTAAATTTGAGTATTTATAACTAAAAATTAGTTTTTTTCAAACATATGGTATAACTAGATTAATTAGATAAGTTCTTCAACTTTTCCAATTGGAAATATCTATTAAATGCATGTTTTATACCAATATGGGTCCAATTACCAAAGATATTACCTTATTTCAGAAAAGTGATGTTTTAATAACTCCTACTCTTTTTAATTATATTTTAAAAATATTTAAAAATACCCTTTTCTAGAGCTCAGAGTCAAGATTGTTGTGATATAAGCTTTATAGTAGTTTTATTATATCTAATATATTCTAATTTCAAAATACTGCAAGTACCTTGTATTTTAACATTCGAGAAGATTTTGCTTCAAATAAAGAAAAAAAATAGTAAATCATATCAAAAAAATCTAAAATTTATATTTAACACTAGAGAAGAGAGTCCTCTTCAAGATTATGTAATTTTTTTCTGAATGGTGTAGATTTGATAGGGAAAATTTTACGGGAGATGAAAACTATTGATTTTAGATAGTTCGACTTTGAGTAGTTATATCGGAGAAAATATACATCAAAAACCAATATTTCTTGTTTTTTGCACTAGATATTCATGTAATCTATAACATATTTTGAAGTAAAAGGAGAAAAAAAAACATTATTTGTATATACTTGTTTGGTAGGAACTAGACCCCATATTTTCAACTTTTTTCAACAACAGAAAAATGAAATTCAAAATTTAAAAAACTGTTTCAATTCTTGTTTAAATTTTTTTTAAAATTATAGGAATAAACTTTATATCAAATTTTATAGATTTCTTCAGTTTACATCATCTTGAAATTCTAAACACAAATGCCACATTTATGTCGTTAAAGTTGAACAGTTTGCGTTGTTGAACTTTTCCTTTATAAAAGTGTGACACGGGATTGTACTTTTACCCCACTAGGATTGTGGGTAAGGAGATGGTTGTCTTGCCCCCCGTTTTGGGGTTAGTGTTGTGGTTAAAAATAACATGTTTGGGCTTGGGAAAGGTACAAAGAAGATGTAGACGAATGGTCATGATAAAGAGATCTAGGTGGAAATCCTAGTGGCTCCCTCCTTTGTTACTAGTGTCACTCGGTCTCATAGGGATACTCAAAGTGGATAGAAAGTTGAGTCCTCACTAGAGATGAGATCCAATTCCAACCATTTTAAACCTGATAGAAAGGATTTCTGTGACATGTTGAGCATGGTGAGGAAGACTCACACTGAATCTTTTACCCTTTTTAAATGTATTTTCTACAAAATCAAAGACATAAATTTTAAACAAAGAGCTCTATGAACTAAGATGTATACCCTTCATAATTCTTATATTGGGGTAAATTCTATGAATGATGGGGCTTTTTTCCATAATATGTGGACTATGAAGGACAATAATTATGATGTGGATTTCTTGAAGAAGATTGTTATTATCTAGGATAAGATGAAGAGAGATTATTGGATAAACTTGTCTCATCTTGAGGACAAGGTCAACAGTGGTAAGGAATTTCTCTAGACTATGCTTAATCAAAGACATATAATATTAAGATCACTTTTGATTTAATTAACATGATGGTGGATAAGTTGGAGAAGTGGTATCTTGAGAAACAAGTGATTCAGCTAGACCAATATAAGGATCAACATACCTCTATTCTAGCAAAAGGACTAGAGGAAACCTTAAGATGAAAGATGAGAATACTTCCTCAAACAACAAAGACCTAAAGAAGGTCATGCATGACATGTCCAAGATTTAGGTGGAGATGTCTGAGGTTTGTAAGAACCTGAGTTTATATGTTCTTCTTTCCTATCTCTTAGGTTTCCTAGTTTCTATAAATTTGTCTCTTTTCTAGTGTTTTGATAACTTTTTCACAATCTATCATATAGGTACCTTTTTAGTTTTTGCACATGTTTTTTGTTATTTCTTTAGCTGGTGCATAATGCTTATCTTTTAATCTCCTTTTTGCTAAAGGATTTCAGGTCCCTTCAAAAGATGCTTTTACCATAATCAAAAACTTATTAAAATAGGCCAACACTTTGATAGATGCATTGGAAAATTTTGGATGTTTGGATACTTCCTCGGGATTGAAACAAATAAACCATCCCATAGTTAGGAACTAGGAAATCCAATAAATAGATTCTATCTATATCATTTGACATGAAAAGGAGGAGGATAAGAAAAAAACTAAGCTAAAATTTAAATTCAAAAATCAAAATGATGCCACTACAATTTGCATTCAAATAGAGTTTGAATTGAAACATATCTGGAAAAAAATTTAAAACAACATTCTTATCTTTATCACCATCATTCCTGAAAGTCTTGTAGTTTAACTAGGTTTTAATTATATTTCTCTATTTCCATGCCACCGAAGTCCCTTTCTTATTAAGTGCTAGGGCCACTTCCTCTACCTTTTCTATGTCTTGGCCCTCATCCTCTATGGAATCATCTCTTCCCATTCCATCAATTTTTTCATCATACTTATACTTAAACACCCAATCATCAATTTCATTGATGTTATATCCTACTGAGTCTTCCAATAATTCATTAATGCCCAAGACTCTTTTAAAAAAATTATGCTTCATTTCATCATATTCAACCTAAAATCCTTTAAAAATCATGTTCCCATCTTGTGAGAATGCAAAATGTAGTTTTCCCTCCATAGGAATTTCCTCATGATATTCTCCCCAAGCCTAGAAAGTTGTCCCCTACCTTCATAATAACTGCATAATCAAAAGGAAATGGTATGGTGTGGTTCTCATCAACATTCACAATGGTTTCATGAAACCCCAAATGATATTTTCCTTTTAAGAGCCTTACATAAGTCTCTTTAACCACCATTTTAGTTTTCCCTTCCACCAAAATAGATGCTAAAAAACCCCAACAAATGTTTGAGTCTACTCTCAGATTGTGGTTTGTGTTGATGAAATTGAATCTAAGGATTCTCCTGATAGTGTGAACTATTAAACAGTTCTTATAATGAGAAACCTCCTTGATCCTTTAAACCATAATATGCTCACATGTCAAACACCATTTTCTTGTTTGGATAACTTAGTTTAATTAGGGTGTCCACTGTATCTCTTATTCCCACATGATATTTTCCTAAGAGTGATCAACACAAATCCAAATGTTTCTTTACCTACAGAAAAGAATGTTTCACCAAAATACCATAAATAATTTTAGATTTCCCTATATAATAACTCTTCTTCTCTACACAATCATTATTTTGAAAATTTCATTAGATTTTATTGATTTCAAAAGCTAGAAAAGGTAAGCTAGCTACCTCAACTAGTACTTGTGTTTGCTTCATTCTTATTCCAAGGCCAACTCATTCCTAACTCCAACATTTCTTGTAAATCTATTAATTTAGCTTTATCCCTATTTTAGTGACGCCTCCAAATTTCATTCAGTGGCTAAGTCCTTAGCTTGATCATATAAAAATTACTCTACCTAAATTAATAAAATGTTCTTCTTTTTTATCTTTCCAAACTTTTAAATTTCCCTCCCACATCATCCTTTAGCTACAACTTGTCATTTCAAGTTTTATTAATTTGATGTTGTTCAAGATTTATCTATTAAAATAAACTACATTTTTTCCTCTGTCTTAATATGATATATGACCATTACAATAAATTCCAAACAAATTGACTCTTTCTTGATGATATATATCTGTTACTACAAAATTAAAACAAATTTCAAACACCTCCACTCAATTTTAAAAATGCTTTTACAACAACTTTCAAAAGCCTCCACATAGTTTTAAGTTTCTTTATCATCCTTTATTACATCAACTGAGACTGGTTTTCTTGGCAAATTTTTAAGTAGATGTAGAAAGAAAATTCATCTATTTATTCAATAATTATCATATAACTAATAGGGAAGTTAAAAAATGACTTGTTAACAAGAAACTTATGTCATCATTATTAAATGAAGACCTGTCTAGTATAAATTCCATTTGCTCCTAAGTTTGCGAGTTCATATGCCAATGTATTACCTGTAATACCCCAAAAATGGGCTATACGTTCATTAACCTCCTACATCTTCAAATCGAACAAAATCAATACAATACCCTAAGGCACATCTGCACATCTAAACATCGAAACCTAATTGATTTTATCCTAATTCTACATCAAAGAATATTCCTTGAATATTCCTATTTATCCTAATTATTTTGAATTTAATGATTATTTGGCGATAAATCTTATTTATCCTAAAGTTTGATAAATTAAATATTCTGAATATTTAATTAATCAGATTTAATATTGCCACTTAATTATTTAATTAAATTTAATTCCAATTTTCCTAAATTGTATTATTTAATTTTGACAATAAAATAAAAATCTTATGACTAATTGATTAAATTTTTATTTAATTAATTAATGTCAATTGTCAATATTTAATAATATAGTTTTGAATAAAAGTTTGATTTAATAATTGATTAACCCATGCATCAGTTATTCTTAAATTCAAAAATCAATTAAGTTGAGAATAAATCACTTTATTTTTAAATTAATTTATAATTAAATCATGCACAATAAAAAAAGCAGTCAACTAGAAATCAATAGCTAATTTTAAATTTAAACTCAACATGCAGATGTGAGTTAAAATTTGATCTAAACTCTATTTTGGGTTAAACACTACTTTTGCATGATTTTTGTGAGTTAATTATCTCTGATTTCTTGATAACTCAAAAATCAACCTGAGTTTAACAAGAGTGATTTATGGCTTTTCTCCATACATTCTCAAACCCTGGATTTCTATAAAAACAAGGCTCAGCTCTTCACAATTATCAACCTTCAAATTTGCACAATTACTCTGGTGAATTGGCGATTGAAGGATTAAGCACTTGCGATAGATGATTTGTGAGATCTTTCATTGTTGATCATAGTTTTGCATAGTTTTCATATCATTCTTAGATTAAATCTGCATATCAATTTCATACATTCTAGACTAGTTTCATATCAAGTTTTTCATCCTATTGCATAGAAAACATAAAAATATAGATTAATCTGCATTCATAGAGTTTCTCATTCTTTGCATTCAAATCCTTCATTTAGGTGTTGCATTGTCACTGATCTTGATTTCAATCTGAGAACATCATACTCGCACCTACTAGAAGGCAGTAAATCACCTGGTTAGCTTAGTTTCATTTACTTGCAGATTTCAATTTTGCTAACCTCTAATAGTTTACTGAAGTGTTTTGTCTGTAGCTAGGTACAATTTTCACACACACATTTATGGTGCCCACCATGGGGCCGTGAAATGGGTTTCCATTTCTTTTCTATCAATTTCTATCTATTTTCTGTCATTTTCTGATCAATTCTATGATTTTGTTCTTTGTCCATACAATTTTCATATGAGTTTTGTTAGAAACTTGTGCTAGGACCCTCTGAGTGTCATATGACATTTGACATTTTCGAGGCTCATACCAACAACTACAGATTATCACTTAGAGGCTTCTTTGTCATATGATAGGACACCCACTATCGTACGAGTTTTCAGAAAGTCATGCTAGAGGATACCCACTGTCGTATGAGGTTTGGATTCTCATATGAGAGGTAACCCATTGTTGTACGAGTTTTGATACCAGAATTCAATTGTTGTTTTAGATTTTTAGGTAGTTTGTCAAATTTGGTTTTCAGATTTGGACTAACAGCTAACCCTAACAATTGAACTCTATTGTTTCTGATTGATATTTCTTGATTTTGATTGGGAAGGCACAACAAAATTGCTAAAATTGCTAAAATATACTAAGCACATAGCGAGGAATTCAGGTATTCTCCTACAACTGATAACACTTCAATTTTGATATTTAAAATGAACTCTCTTGTGTAAAGCTTGTGTGATTTTTTCTTCTTTCATATCATAGACTTCAGTTTTTGGGGCTATAAAACGAACATAGATTTGCTTTCTGCATATCTATTACACATAGTAAATAGGCCCTATGACCACTATTTGTGGATGATGTTAAGAGAGTGAGCTTCTTTCGCTTGTTAATGAATGTGAAACTCTTCTTGACGAAGGATCCCCTTGTAGGTAGGGAGGTTACTGAGATTGTCTTACATTCTACTGGGTTTTTGAGTCTTCAAATTTTGATCGATACATTCTCTCTCTAGAGAGATCAATAGAGCATAAGTGGTTGACATCATAGATCTTGGTGAGATAATCTCAGTCCTAGTATGTCAGATTAATCTATCTCCTTTGTTTTGGTGAAGTGAAGAGGCTAGGGGATTATGCTCTACTTCCCTTTTGGATAGTACGAGAAACCCAGATCCTTGAATCTAATCTAGTCCCTCTATAGTATCTTTTGTGAGTCACCTTTAGAGAGGGTTAATCATAGTAGACATTCCCTTAATTGGGTCAACCACGTGGATGAAACCTTAAGCGATAATAGCCATTTTCACCGTGGTAGCAACAACCGCTATATAAATGTCCTTGTGGAGGAAATCTTCACACGTGTGGTCTCTTGTTGGGCTGTCAAATCTCCCTAGCAGGTCCTGATTGATTAAATTCTCAGGCTGTGTCAAAACCCCAGTGTGCCTGGATTGGAGTTTTCCCCCTTGAGATCACAAAAGTTGCAAACTCAAACCCTTACTATAAACCCTAGCGAAGCCAAACTTTTCATTTTCTAGGAATATGTGTGTTATTGAAAAACTTTTTGGAACATACACAACTAGCATTCCTAGGGATTAGCACAATAAGTCACTATTGCTTGTTTATGTGCAAGGTTTCTTTTGCCCTTTTCATTTTTTTCAGACAATTGCTTGCTTCCCTTGCTTTCTATTTTGCATGCTTGATATCTACTTGGTTATTTGAGATGAACTATTATACAGATCTTAAAACTAGACAAAAAACTTTGCCAACAATCTGGAACTGAAAATGTAAAAATTGCAAAATCTGAAGCAAAATTCCTTTCTAGAGTCAAAAGTCATCCCACAGTCTCAAAGAGTCATATGAGTTTTGCCAAAAGTCATTTCAGAACTCTCAAATTGTCGTACGGGAGCCTATACATTGTCGTACGAGCTTTGTCAAGAAAATGAAACCCTAGTGTCAATTGTCGTATGAGTTTTGTCAACTGTCATGCTAGAGCCTACCCAGACTCATACGAGGCTGGAGAAACTTGTATCAAAATTTTCAAAAAGTTGTCAGAAACTTGTCAAATTTATCACGAATCCAATTTTTATAGCCTATTTCCAGATTCTATCAAAATATTCACTATGTTAGGAATAGAGAAAAAACTAGAAAGAATTCCATTCATTTTCCTAAAGTGGTCTCTTGAGTCTGATTTAGCCTTGTAATTTATGGAATTGAGTCTTTTTCATCTTATGTCAAAACCTTGTCAAAATTATCTCCAAATTCAGTCTTCATACAAAAATGACTAAATGTTATGAGCTCGTGTCTACCATCTTTTGGGCATCTACCCATACTACTAGGGTGTAGTATCCTTCATTTATGTCTAATCTAATCTTCAATCAACTCAATCTTGACAAGGTCGCGTCATTTGATCTTCTTGAATCAAGTCATTTTTTAGTTGTCTTCATCTTTCTCTCTTCCTTCACCCAAGGTTAATGGTGGAAACTAGAGCTTCCTCACACAAGAAATCTAGAGAAGCACCCAATACCTTACCTTTGTCTACTCACATGGGTCCAACCTTTGAGAAACTCTACAATTTAGGTCTTTACAAAGACAACGGTCTTGGAAATCTTCTATTAAAAATTGGTTACATACCCGCCCCCATCAACCCACGAAGGCAATCAAGAAACTCCACATCAATCTATCCCAGGGAGTCCTAAAACTCCTAACATGTCTCAAGGAGGGACAAACCATGGGTCTCAAGGACATCACTCTCAACATGGTGCGGATCAAGAACCCACACCTTCTAAAATTGCTTGGTATCAAAATGATGATGACTTCAAGAAAATGATGAGGTATTTCTTGAAGGAAGATAGAGAAAAATACTTTCTAGAGTTGGCTCAACAAGGAGCTAAAATTCCTCCCAAATTTAATGTTGAAGATATCATTATGCATAAGGAAGAGACTCCGATCACCACTATGATGAAATAGATGCATGCCATGAAAGTCAAACTTAACAAACTTGAAAAATAAAAGGAACCTGAAGAGTTCTCCATGTAGGCTCTATGCCCTTTTCCATTTGATAAAGACTTGTGCATGTCACCATTCCCTAAGCAAGTGGAAATACCTAAATTCGATAAGTATGATGAAAACTCTGATCCTCAAGATCATGTCAGAGAATTATCTACTCAATCTATGGAGTTCATGCATGAACCAACCTACCTAATGCACCTTTTCCCTCGATCTTTGGGAGGTTCATCTATTCATTGGTTCTCAAAAATGCCTCCAACAATCAAAACTTTTGAGGAGTTGATCAATCTATTATATTAGTAGTACTCATACAACATCAAACATCTGGTCACCACGATCGACATCTATAATCTAAAACAATATCCAGGAGAAGCATTCCTGACATTCCTCAAAAGATGGAGGAAGACATTTTCTCTATATGCTAGACCTATTCTAGAAATGGAGAAGCTAGAAATTTTCATCAACAACCTCATTCCAGAAATCAACTACCATTTGAAAATGCAAAATCATACATCCTTTGATAAAATGGTAGACAATGCCATCAAAATTAAGAAAGTTCTTGTGAAAAAGGGGACATATCTCTTCAAAAAGAGAAATATGAATCTGGATCTACTTCCAAAGACAAGAACAAAAATTGGAACAAGAATAAAGGCATCATCATGGATGGCATTGTTGATAATGTTTGTCTCCCATCTAAGGCACCCGCTTTCAATCTCACTATTGGTAGCGAAGCCATCAAAGCTTCTGAGATGAAAGCAATGGAATCTAACAAGAAGCCATCTGACTATAAACCTTGGGCTATAGATCCTAAACATAAGTTTACTCCTCTTGGAGAATCCTTGGAATCTGCCATGAAAACTATGTTAGCTAATAAAATCTTCACATTGCTTGAGATCTAACCATTTGATCTTGAACCTAAATCGAAGTGGTGGAGGGAGAAATTTTTTTGTGATTTCCATCATAATAAGGGTCATAAAACCAATAACTGCATCCACTTGAAGCATCTCATACAAGATAAGATTGATAATGGAGAAATCATAATTGACAATCATAAAAGAAATAATGACCATACAGCATTCATGGAACCATTTCTAAAACATGGTCAAGGAGATTCATCTTCTCAACCTAATATGGGTGCTAAGGTCAACTATGTCTACTCTGGAAATAATGTTGTCATAAATATGGTGGAACCTTGCTTATTTGAACATTGCAATGTCATCACCATTGTGAGAAAAGATAGAACTAATCAATCAAAAAATGTAGTTACTTGATCATAAGCTTAGGCACATCTACAAGGAAAAATCCTAGATTCATCCAATGTCCCTAAGATGCTTTTTAATCTTTTAGCTGGGCTGCCTCAAAATCATCAAATCCTAAAGACGTGAGGCCAACATCATACAAAATTGTCCAACAACTCCAGCATACCAATGCTAAAATATCCATGTTTGAGTTGCTTCAGATATCTCCAACTCATAGAGCCATTCTAGACAAAGCTCTTCTCAGATCCAATGTTCCTGACAACCTTGACTTAGACAGATTCCAGAATATGGTTGGTCATCTGACGTCTCCATAGTATATCTCCTTTTCAGAGGAAGATGATAACTCCTTGAGTCATCTGCATAACCAGCCCTTGCATATTGAGGGAGAGAGGGAGAGAGACAGAGACAGAGAGAGTGATAAGGGGGAGAGAGAGAGAGAGAGACAAAGAGAGTATGGGGGAAGGAGAGAGATAGAGCTCTCTCTCTCTCTCTCTCTCACCCTTCTCTCCTCTCTCACCCTTCTCTCTCTCTCTCTCTCTCTCTCTCTCTCTCTCTCTCTCTCTCTCTCTCTCTCTCTCTCTCTCTCTCTCTCTCTCTCTCCCTTTATATTTTCCCTTTTTCTTGTTTTACATAGGGCGCATGCCCTATTTAATAGTATTCATAACACTTTTTAGTGTTGCATAGGACTATGAATACTATTAAATAGGGTGGATGCCCTATTTAATAGTATTCATAACACTTTTCAATGTTGCATAGGGCGAGCGTGCTATAGCACGCTCATGCTATGCAAAACTAAAACAAATGGTCTTGTTTGCCAATGATCTCATGAATGAGGTCCACTTTTTCTTTTGCTGTCTAAGTTTTATGTGTTATTCGACAAGTATTCACTTTTCATGGTGTTGATAGTGACAAAGAAGCATATTCTATCAATTTGCACTATCTTTTTGTTTTAAAATCAACATCAAATTGTGAAAGTCAATCATTATCACTGAAATTTATCAATTGAGGTAATTTTTTAAATTTTTTACATGTCGAATGTGAATAAAGAGTGTTTTGGTCTATAAATGGTATGATATAGACTTATTCAATACATAATTTGATATAATTGTAATAAATTTATATTATAATTTGTCATATTGTAAGAGGTTTATATTATAATTTGACTTATTATTTTGCATTTATATTATATCCTTTAAATTGTAATCAATTCATATGTAGATATCATCATCATCATGCCAAGGAAAGGAGCTAAGAATTTAACACCGGAAGAACATGAAAGAGACAAAGAGAAGAACAGGGAAAGATGAGACAACTTTGTGAACAAAAAAAATTAGATACAATAGAAGAAGATTTTTCTTTGGATGAGGAACATGAAACATCAATACAAAGTAAGAGAGAATTGGAATTGGAATAAAAAAGACAACGAATGAGAAACTTGCGTGCAATGAGACAATTAAATTATGAAGATGTGGGGACATCATCTATGAGTTCCCAAGTTCAAGAGACATCATCATCCAATGTTCAAGGCACACCAATGTATCATGTTGAAGGTTTATGCACCCTAAAATGGTCACCTAGACTTTAGGCCCCCATTCAGCAATTTATCAAATCCCTGAATCAATATTTTCAAAAATCATCATTTTATCAATTATATCAATTTCCTTGATCAAGTCCTATTTTATCATTTTGGATTATTTGCCTTGGGCTAACCATTTTATCCCAAGTCTTTATTTATTTAAAAACAATTTCCTCCCCTTTTAATAAATAAAAAAAGCCCCCACTTTTCCTCTTATCCTAAGTTGCACAAATAAACCATTATTCCTATTTTATAAAAGGGGAAAAATCACTTTTTGTCTCATATGGACACAAAAGTCAACTCTTATTTTCTCATTGGGGGATACTTGTGCACATGGATTTCTCCTCTTTGATGCTCCACCGTTGATTAAATCTTTTGCCTCTTAATCTTCATGGTCCATTCTTTCTCATTTCTTATAAAAGGAGAGCTCTCTTCTTCATTCTAGATCCCCAACTTTTTATGCTAATATTATGCTGTAGGTTTTCTAGGTCACTTTGGAGCTTTTGAAGATTTGGAGCATTCTTGGCTTTTGCATCTACATGCTATCATAGTTTCATTTCTTGCATTGTCATGGCATTCATAGCTTCATATTTAGCTTAGTTTTCTTTATGCTTCAGAGTAACTCATTTAGTTTAACTAGGAAGGCTTGGTAATACTTGTACTTTCCTTTTCATAGCATAGCTTGCATCTCTCATTTCTAGCTTGCATATTCATCTTAATCTAGTTTGCATTTGCATTTTCATAGTGATTATTGGGGATATTAGCATTTTTGCCCTTGTCTTCATTTGAATCTCCCATTGCATGGTTTACTAGCAAGGTTATTGGCTTAATAGCTCTAGCTGAGAGCATTCTTAAACACCCTTGCACTCCATGTCTAGGGAGCTATGGATCAATTTTTGAGACCTCATTCTTGATTGTAATGATTCATAAAAGTGCACTATTTAGAGTACACATTTTTGGCGCCCACTGTGGTGCAGAACATTAGTGTTTTGTCCTTCATTTGCTGCATTTCCACTCATTTTTGGTCAATTTTTAGCTTCATTTTTGGCTCTTTGTTTTTCTATCTCAGAGTGTCATACAAAATTTTTCCAGTGTCATGTGACAGTTTCTTGAGAAAGTTTTGCAAACGGTATCGAAAATTAAAGTGTGATATATCGTTGGAAAGGTCTTTCTGAGCCTAATCCAACCATGCTAGTTACATTCTCAGATTTTACCATTTGATTAGCTATTTTACTTGTAGATTATCTAATTTTTGATGTGCTAACCATTGTGGGCTAACAAGTTATGCTTGTAGGTGCTCTCATTGCTTGGTATTTGCCAAAAAAATGCATGTCAAAGAGGGCTACTAATAATTTTTGCAGGGCTTCCCTAAGCATAAAAACCCAATCAAGTGCTTGTTTAATTACTTTCTTTATTGAGTGTGGCATATACTAGTTGTTTCATTTCATAAGCACTTAATACTTTTTTGTAGGAATTTTGAGGTGGTAGGAGAGTATGCTCTTCACCCTTGTGGTGAAACAAAAATCTTGACCCATCTTGGAATTTTGAAAGCAAGGGGGTAATTGAATCTTTGCTTGGTGTGTTTGGGAGAAATTTTTGAGATAGGGGAGTATGCTCTTCACCCTTGTGGTGAACCAAAAACCTTGAATCTGAAAAATTGATCTACTCTTTGTTTAGATTTAGAATCCTTAAGCGTGCCTACTCTTGAGCAATCAAGAGGAACAACCCAAGTGGGGACAAGCTAATACCAAACTATTCCAACCCACTATAATCTCAAGGCTATCGAGGACACAAAACCTTGGTGGACATAGCACTTATCTTTGCTTAATGTGAGTACTTGTGGGATTGTGACCACGAGGAAAGTATTGAGCAAGAATGTTTAAGGTACTCTTGAGGCCGCGAGGTCCCAGTCCTTTATGAAGAGCAAGAGGGGTGCTATGAATGGAAGCCCTTACTATGAACCATAGTTACAAGCCACCCTATTTTGCTGCTTAACTTCTTGGTGCAAGGATTGATCCAAGTGGAATAACCCGGATCACCCCAAGATTACTCACCATATGTGTTCCTTTGGTTGTGTCTTTGGCACTTCCATGACAAAGCCAATATCTATTGTGGGCAACCACTTTGTGTGATGCAATGGAGCATCAAGTTGTGGGCCAAGTTGTTAAGTAATGAGCCTTTTCTTTTTAGGATAGTAAGTGCTTGAAGTGTCCTCATTGTGCTATACCTATGTAAACATTCTTGCATACTCAAACATCTTGGTAATGCTCATAGATTTTCAATTTTGATATGACAATTGCTTGTCTTGGCAAGGTTTCTTTTGCCCTTGTGCAAGTGTTTTATGACATGTTTGATCACCTACTATTTGCAAACTTGTCTACTTCCTGATATTATTGTGCTTGAAATTAAAAAAAAATTGTAGTTCCAACCTACAACATTGACCAAATTGCTTTCAAGATTGAGTTTTTCACATTCACTAGTCAAGAGTCATACACTATTGAAACAATATCGCACAGATCCTTTTGACTGTTCTATTGATTTGTGTCACTTCCAGTCTTCCTTGGTCAGTCGAGGTCAGATCTTAGGTACTGTGACATATTTGTCACCGTCAAAATGAACTCCAATGCTATCAAAATTGCATAAAATGACTCTTGGTCTTCCTTCTTCCATGTCTTCTAGTCTTCCATTTTCATCCTTCCTCTTCTTTCTTTATGATTCTTCCTAAATTCTTCATGTCTTCTTGATTCTTTTTCTCTTATTATCTAGTCTACCTTCTTCTATTTCATCTCTTCCATTCATTTCTTCCATGCTTGATTCCTTCTCTTCTACAACCATGAATTTTAACTACCTTGTTATGGAACCTCTCTTGAGAATGGATGATCTCGAACTCATTTCTCAATTCAAAAAAATTTATTCCTCCAATAGCCCTTCTATATATCTCATGGGTGACAAACTTAAGAAAAAAATAAAAGAAAAGATGATTGAATCAGACACCTTTGCTAGGATCATAGACATGATCATATCATGACCTTCTGCTTCCAAACATTCTTCATTATCTAACTCTTCTCATTTGAATTCCTCACCTTCCAAGTCTTATCATGACTCTTATAAACACCATTCAAATTCTTCATCTTCCAAGTCTTACCATGACTCTTCTAGGCATTATTCAAATTCTTCATCTTCCAAGTCTTATCATGATTCTTCTGGATATTATTTTCATTCTTCATTATCCAAGTCTTCTTCCTCCACTAGGTCTTCACTTTCCTCTTCTTCACAATCTCATTCCTCTTTTACTTCTCCCAAGAGTCTTACTCCTCAATATGAACAATATAGTAATCCTTGTGATACCTCTTCTATGAAGAGTGACACACCCACCTTTGATGACTATGATGACTATTATGATGGCTATGATGATGAACCATATAGTCATACCTATGAAACCTCTATTCCTAAGAGTCCTTCTTGTTGTGTGCTCATGCCTACTAAAGGGTCATCCTATTGGATAGATCATGATGGTGATCCATATGATTCTAATTTTGAAAGAGACTTTGATGAGTTTTGTGAACAATACCTCGATTATGATCCATTTACTACTACTGAGGATTATAAAATGTACCATGCTGATTTGAAAAGTAAATATTATAAGAATCCTTCCTCTAATAACTCTCATGTTGAAAATAAAGATGACACTCTTAAGCAAGATTATGTTAATGATGGACCTTTGTCTTGCGATGGTTCCCTTCCACCCCCTACTTCCTCCAATAACCATACATTTCTGAAAGCTTCCAATTCTTTCAAACCTTTCACAAATTCTTCATCCAACAAAGATCCTAATGCTTTTCATGCAGTTCCCTACAGTTATCCTCAAGGGCTACCTCTTAAAGCAACTCAAGCTAACCTTCACTTGGCTGCAAATACTTTGAACAATGCTAAAACTAAAGATCCTAAGCCTTTATGCGCTATAATGCCTACTTCAGCTAGTCCTTCACCACCTCTTCCAAAGTTTTCCATACAACTCCAACTTGCTTCCTTGTCCTTAGAAGTGGCTCCATGTCAAGAGGACTCTAAAAATGATAAAGAAAATAATATAAAAAAAGATCAAGATCAAGAACTCTCCATGTCATCCAATCCTTTTCATGATGTCTCTCATTCATTTCATGGTTCTTTTGATCCTCTACACCCTTTCTCATCCATTCCACCATGTCTTAAGTCTTCTCCTAAGCAAGATCAAGCTACTATTTACGCCATTGAGCTTACTAACAATCAAAATAACCTTACTACACTTGCGCTTTCCAAAAATGATACTTCCATTAAGGTTATTAAAAATGGTGTTGTTACTTCCAATGCTAAGCCTATTGAAAATCAAGAGAAAAATTATGCGCTTATGCTATCCAAAGATCCCTGTCAAGATCAAAATCTTCCATCTTCTTGTTCTACCATTCCATGTTCACTTCCAAATTCTACTCTTCCTAAGTCTTTGTAAGCTCCAAACAATTCTATCAAAGAATTTTCTCCTATTCAAGATGTTCATGATCCTATCACAAATCCTAATACTCACTTTAAAGATGCTAATGTCCTTGGCCTTCATATAAATGCTGATGAATTGGTTGATTACCTTTTTGCATCTTCCACTTCCATCCTTGGACTTCCTCCCCCAATACCAAAGGCTTCACATCTTCCTTCCATCTTGGGCCCTTATGTCCCTTCACTTTCCCCTCCTAAATCTCCTAATTCTTCATCCATCTTGGGTCCTTATGTCCCTCCATCTCCCATCTTTCCTCAAGATCAACATAGATGCATACCCTTGAATCCTTTTCATCCATCCACCCATCTAAACCAGTTGTATCATCCTTCTTCTTCCACAAGTCCCAAGTCTTTTGGAAGTAACTTGAATGTTTAATACAAGAAAAAGAAGCAATACAGGAATCCATCAAAAAAAGAAGATCACCATGTCTACTCTAATCGACATGGATACATAAAGTCAAAAGAGATATCTAAGAAGAAAACTACAAGACAAGTATGAGTTCCAAAATCTATCATTGAAGATATTCTCTCTAAATCATCAAAAAGAAATGAAAAGCCTACGACTATATGGATTCCAAAGTCTCTCTTAAGAGAGTCTTATGTTGAACAACAAGTGAAGTTGACATTAAAGCTTCCAAAGGCTTCCACTTCATCTTCTTCCAAAAACATTATTCCATTCCATGTGCCTAAACCACAACCTCTGCTAAATATTTGTCATATACCTTCTCGTATTCATTCATTCACATTTCCTCCATCCTCACACCACCCTTCAAGGTGTGTTTTGATGTTGATCTTGCCTTCCTTTCCATCTACCCTTTCACAATCCTTCCATTCATTATCTTTCTACCTTCTATCATTTTTCCTCATTTGCCTATTCCTCCTATCTTCCAACCTCACTTGCTTTACATAAAACCTTATCCTCCATTTTTCTCTTCCTTTCCCTCTAAAAATCTTTGAGAATATCATATTGATTCATTTAATCCTTGGCATATAATGGTTTATCCTTTCAAGGAGAATTATCTAAAAGCTTGCCTTCTTCCAAAAAAAAAAATGAAAATGAAAAAAATGAAAAAATTGGAAATGTGCCTTGGTGGAAACCTAGAAACAAGCACCTTGGTAGCAAAAGTAAAGAGAAATAAATTTGTCCTATGGTGAAAACCACTCTCTTGTGGCACCTTGGATAAGTATTGTGATGAGAACCTGACAATTAGGCATCATGCGTAGTTCTTTTACATATTTCATCCATTCTGTCTTCTCTCTTTGATCTTGACAATGTTGATCTATACATGAACATTTGTCTATCTTGTGAGCTATCTTATGATGATCTTTCTTTCATTCCATTCATGTTTAGCCTTCATATTTATTTTCCTCCTTTCATTCTAGCCTTTCACTGTCATTTTCCTCTTTGGTCTTGATCTAATAAAAAAGAGTAAAACACGATGCTATGAAGCCTCTTGACATATCTACTCCTTTGGACTGCATCCTTTCCTTCTTTTGCATTACACTTTTGTGACTTATCCTAGATTGGCCTTTCATTGCTTGTCCAAATGTGCTTTACATGACAATTTTTCCCTAGTTTGGGTACTCTTGAGGAGTTTGCCTTTGAGGATTTCTTCCCTCCATTCGCCTTCATTCTCTTTTCCTCCATCTCTTCCACCAGCTTGTTAATCTTTCTTGTCCTCCACCTTACTAGACATTGGGATTACACGATGTGATCTTTCTCATGAGTTTGATGCCCATTCTCTTTGGGGGCATCCTTTGTATATATCTTATCGATCATGAAAAAAATCCAAAAATGTGATATATTGTTAAAAATCTTAAAAATTTGAAAGTATCCTGAAAAAAAGATCATCTTAGTGAAAACCTAGCAATAGGAACTTTGATGTATCTTCAAAAAAATTATATATTTCAAAAATATCAAAAAATTAAAAAATTCAAAATCTCAAAACATAGTCACACTTCCCCAATAGTGTTTTTCAACACTACCGTAGCGTCGAGTGTTCCTTAATACTTATCAGATATCCTATCCGTAGTCTCGAATGATGCAATATTTCTCACTGGCAGATGCGATACTCAAAGATTGACTCTATGACCTACACACATGCACTTTAACACTCGACTCACTGAGACTTGTTTGAATTTATTTCTTTGTGTGCTATCTATAATGATTTCTTTGATGAGTGTTCTATCTCTAATAGTTTTTGATGATGCCGAGCTAGAAGACTGGGGCATGAGAACATGTTTTATTTTCTTTCTACTTGTGGGTATATTTTTGTTGGTCCTTACTGTCATTAGCATTTATGCTTGTTCCACTTGACATTGGGGTCTACAAGGTATTATCCTTGACTGTTTTATGTGAGTGCATGGTTATAGCTACCCTGACTTTCATGTGTCTTGATACAAGCATAATCTCTCCATAACAAACTTAGGTAATCTCATTGCACTAGTCATCTTGACCTATATGTATTTGGTGCCTAGGCGAGATTCCCACATTGCTATCTGATATAGATCATATTCATATATCCATAGTCATACTAGTGTGTATTGTATGATCTTATGACGCTACCAATAACACTCGATGATGATAATTAGATGTCTATAAGCATTGTGACCTTGCAAGTCAACCACTTTTCATAGTAGCTTGCATTTGTAGGTTCACGATAGTTTAATTTTTTCACGTTGCATATGGAGAGAGCTCTCTTTTCATCTTTCATGGACCTATCGGTCAACTGCGCTCACCTTTCACTTCTTCTCCATCATGTCTTTCACTTCTTGTCTATAGCATTTTGACTTTTTGACCTAATTTTCAAAACACCTCAAAATTGCACAAAAATTGTACCCCTAGCTAATTTCAACATCCTGGATCCATTTTCGGACTCAAAATCAAAATCTGAGTTCATCTTGATAGTCAAAATCACATTTCAAATTTTCACCCTCTTCTGCGTAGTTGGCTGACCATTTGAGGCCTAATCCTTCGATCTTTGTTGGGGCACCTTCATTTCCTCATCCCCATCTCTTTCAACCTCCTAGTCTTTCATTCATTTTCATTCATCTTCATCTCAATTGTGATTTCTAGTGACATGATCAAGTTTATCAGTTTGTTGTTTCTCCTCTACCTGATTTAGATTTTGATTTCTAGGGGGCAGTACCTATCAACTTTAATCTGTGATTCAGCTTATCATTCAGTTCAGCTTGAGATTCTTATTTTGAGACTTGATTATCACTTAATAGCAATGGTGTTGATCTTGTCTTTTGATTCTTATCTCTTATTTTGAGACTTGACTATCACTTAATAGCAACGGTGTTGGTCTTATCTTTCAGCTAGTTTATTTTTGTCCTGGCGTGTTCCCAGAATGATCACATGTCTAGATTATTTTGTGATCCCAAATCGATCTCACATTTCAATTCTTCTTTGATGACATGTGTTCCTAGAATGATCACACATTAGTCAAAGAGAGGAAAATGTATACACCCTAAAATGGTCGCCTAGACTTTGGGCCCCCATTCAACAATTTATCAAATCCTTGAATCAATATTTTCAAAAATCAACATTTTATCAATTATATCAATTTCCTTGATCAAGTCCTATTTTATCATTTTATATTATTTACCTTGGGCTAACCATTTTATCCCAAGTCTTTATTTATTTAAAAGGAATTTCCTCCCCTTTTAATAAATAAAAAAATCCCCCACTTTTCCTCTTATCCTAAGTTGCACAAATAAACCATTATTCCTATTTTATAAAAGGGGAAAAAACACTTTTTGTCTCATATGGACACAAAAGTCAACTCTTATTTTCTCATTAGAGGATACTTGTGCACATGGATTGCTCCACCATTGATTAAATCTTTTTCCTCTTAATCTCCATGGTCTATTCTTTCTTATTTCTTATAAAAGGAGAGCTCTCTTCTTCATTCTAGATCCCCAACTTTTTATGCTAATGTTATGTTGCAGGTTTTCTAGGTAACTTTGGAGCTTTTGAAGATTTGGAGCATTCTTGGCTTCTGCATCTACATGCTATCATAGTTTCATTTCTTGCATTTTCATGGCATTCATAGCTTCATATTTAGCTTAGTTTTCTTTATGCTTTAGAGTAACTCATCTAGTTTAACTAGGAAGGCTTGGTAATACTTGTACTTTCCTTTTCATAGTATAGCTTGTACTTTCATTTCCATAGCTTAGCTTGCATCTCTCATTTCTATCTTGCATATTCATCTTAATCTAGTTTGCATTTGCATTTTCATAGTGATTCTTGGGGATATTGGCATTCTTTCCCTTGTCTTCATTTGAATCTCCCATTGCATGGTTTACTAGCAAGGTTATTGGCTTAATAGCTCTATCTGAGAGAATTCTTAAACACCCTTGTACTCCATGCCTATGGAGCTATGGATAAATTTTTGAGACCTCATTCATGAGTGTTCTTGATTGTAATGATTCATAGAAGTGCACTATTTAGAGTACACAAAAGTAACACCATTGTCTACTTCTGAAGGTGGAGGCACACAAAAGTAACACCATTATCTACATCCCAAGGTGTAGGCACAACATCATCTCATGTTGAAGTCACACCATTAAATCTACATCCCAAGGTGTAGGTGCAACATCATCTCATGTTGAAGGCACTCAAGATGGTACGCAATTCACACATAATATTTTTGATGCTCCTAGAATTATTAAATATAGAAATCCAAAATATTTGATTGATATTGATACTAACATTTTGCAAGAAATGCCTAACAAGATTCCCAAGTGTACTTGTCAAAGAAATGTTAATCTTATTTGGAGATCATTTTTTGAGAATTTAAACATGACAGGAAGATGTCAACTATTTATTGAAATTATGAGAAATCTAAAATTTAGGCCCATCATGAAGATTCTCGGGCTAAGAACGATGGATGAGTCAAGTTAAAAATCTATTGTAAAGAATCTAATGACTACATATGAGAGTGTGGGTTCTACATCACGCATGAAAGATAGTAATGTCACAAGACATGTACTTACATCAACGATAGTAAGCACTAAAATGAAGAAATCTTGACTCATTAGAAAGGCAAGAAAAATATTGAAAATAAGTAGAAAGTCTCTAATGAGAGCCTTGGGAAGGCATCAAAAAGTGGAAGGTCCAAATACAAATGAGTTATGGGCATTTTTTGATATACTACCGTGAAAAGATAAAGCAATTTTTGAAGCTTTGAAATCCTTGATTGAAGAATTTTGGAAGAATAATACACGGGTATCTCCTAATCAAAGAGATGTTGTAAGAAGGAGGATTGGTAGTCGAATTCTTGTTCCACATCCAATACATTTTTTGGATTTAACTCAGACACAATTCTTTACAAAATTTATGCATATGTATCCTCAAATTAAAATTAGTCAGAGATATTTTGAAATGTGTAAACCTTTTTATGTGAAGATAAATCACACATGCACAACTTGTTGTTGTAGGGTACATATTGAATTTTCTAACCATTTTGAAGTGTATAGGAATATATGTGTAGATTTGCACTCTAAAATTGTTTTGCAGGATTGTAACATAAATGTCCCACCTAGATCTTCAAGGGAATTAATATCTACCATTTTATGTGAAAGAGTGGATGGTCAACAATTTTACAAGCTCTCGTGCTTGAATGGTACATGCATAGATTGCAGAGGTTTGTGACGTTTGCCAATTTGTCAACATATGGAGAGTACACATGCAATTGGTAATGAAATAGTGGAATTTGGAAAATATAAGACCATGAAATAAAATCTAAAAGATGAAAAGGAGGATAAAAGATGTGATTTAGTAATTGAAAAAATTCTAGTGTATCAGTTCATGGACATTTTTTGTAAAAAAATTATTTATGAGTATACAAGGCATACACATAGAGCACGACAGTTGGATATGCAATTCAAGTTGTGCAAGGACACATTCCCACTTGATACCATTGTTTTAGTTGTAGGCTTTGTAGAGAACTACACACTATAACCACAAAATGAGGTGCAAGCAAAGTATTACAGCTCTCAACAGGTTGCTATATTTGTTCATATAGCATTCATGCATGCACCAGACAGTACAAAGGAGAACAGGAAGATATTGAGGGAGTATCATTTTTTATATTAGCGATGATCGGTCACATTATATAGAGTTTTTACATGGTTTCTTTCAACTATTTTATGGTCATTTGGCAAACAGGGGCATAAAATATCATCGACATATCATATGATCAGATAATTATGCATCACAATTCAATAATTCTTGGATATTTTATTGGTTGTGTAGGATGCATAAGATTACTGGAATTCAATATATGTGTAATTTTACAGAGGCCGGTCATGGAAAGGGAGAGCACGATGGTGTAGGTGCATGTATTAAAAGAGCCTTAGCACATGAAGAATTAAAGTACAAAGAGAAAGCAACATTGTCAGATGTGGGATGTATTGTCTAGTGGTGTAATGCTACAATGGGTCCAGGTAATGAAGGTGAGTCTACGGTTTGTAAATTTTTTTGGTTGATGGATGAAACTAACATTGCACCATATGAGGATTGTTATACATTGACAGGATCGAGTGAGCTACACTCTTTTAGAAGTTGTAATGTAGGTTCATGGAATATCCACACATGACATATGGTGTGCTTTTGTTCATCATGTGTAGATGAAGATTGGGCTAGGTGTGAGTCAAAGGAATGGGTTGATGAATGGTATACACATATTTTGAGTCCACTTTCCTCCTATCATCCCCATGAATTAGTACAACCGATAGAAATGGAATCATCCATTGACTTTGATCGCTTATCTGATCTAGTACAACTAGGTAAAATTTTCCACACAAATAATCTCAAATTCTATACTTTATCATAAATATTTAATAAACTAATGTCCTCATTATGTTTATATCATTACATGCCATGTTTTTGTTGTTATTGCACCTGAAGACAATGAAGAAGGGACAGATTATTATTTGTGTCATTGTGTTGAGGCAAAAAAGAAATAGGATCACTCGATTATCGATGGTGAAGAATTATAATACCCTATAGGAGCAATGGTTGTAACTGGTACATGGCTTAGATGATATGCTATGAAGAACCCTAGGTTGTGGTTGTTCAAGGATTGGGAGACACACAGAAAGATTCTTCATTATTCAAACCTCTTCATTGTATCAAATGTCCACTTAATCAGATATGGGGGAAGACTGAATAATAAAACTCTTTGGAAGGTTTGCGAGTCAGACCATGAGGCAATACTTGAGAAAATCAAGGGTAGGGCATAACCAATTGGTTCATTGGACTAAATGGAGATACAAAATATCATAACATGTCAAATTTATATAGCATTGTAAATTGGGTGGACTATAAATTGCTCATGCATTACCCCATATGTATAATGAGAAGTTTGTAAGATTTCATGACAAACTTTCTCTTCTATTTTTTGGGGCAATACCGAAAGGTTTTCTCTTCTCAGCTCTTTCCTCCGGTGCTCCTATTGAGCTGAGTTGTAAACATATTTCTCATTATTAATTAAAAAACTTTATGTTGTTATGCCAATCTTATAACAAACAGAGATTTTTCATAGCATACATAGCATAATGTATGATAATAACCATAAACTATATTCATAATGTAACATACATAGCATAATTCATATATTATTTACATACACTAAGATCCCAGTTCAGCATTAACTTCCACACATTCAGCTCATAGTCACTTCTACCTCAAAACATCCAAACAAGCCCATTTTAACATAAACCCAAGCCAAAACCAACGTCTAAACAAGCCTGCCATAAACATCATGTACAAAAAACCTAAAATCTTCCAACAAAACCTAACCTAGAGTAGTACAAAACTTGGTAACAAGCTTACTTCCTTCAGAAGTAGCATGCCTAGCCAGCTCTCCAAGAATAACAAACTTGACAACAATCTCAATTTCTCTGGAGGAAAGTGTCATGATCTTGTTATATTTAAGAAAAGAAGCAGTCTCAGGAGTAATCTTATCAGAAATATCAATCATGAAGCTCTCCATGATATCCATGGAAGCACTGGATATTCCCTTGGAGGGATGCACTTGTTTCAACACCTTGTATTCTTAGATTTCATTGCTTTGACTATTGAATCCTTTGTGGGCTTGAACATCACTTTCTTTTCTTTTCTCACCTTAAAATTGTTGATGTGGCTATATATGATATGTATGCTATACTTTACAAAGTGTTTTATGATTATCTAATTTCAACTTATTATATGATGCAGCTGAGTGTCGACACATTCATTAAATATGGTATGTTTTACTATTTTTTTTAATAGAAATAATGCTTCTAGTTAATCCAAATTTAGTTGTTATAAAGATGAGATGTTAGTGAATGACTTCTTCCTAATACTACTCTTTCACTAGATCTAGATTTCAACCCTTTTAAGGAATTGCATGATATATTACTCAATGGTGCAAGGAATATTCTTGATGAACATGGGATTGCATCTTCATCTATTCAATAGATAGAGGAAGATATAGAAAATCTTCTTAATAGAGATATTAATGTGAAAAAAAAGGACATTTCAAAAGAAAATGGTTATCTTGGTGCCATCCAAGGTATTCCAATTACTTAGGATGAAGAGAAAAAGCCCACAACTAATGGGAAAGAGTGGGAAGAGCTTCTTGGACCCATGATTGAAGTTACAGATAAGGAGGAAGAGCTAGGAAGGGGAAATCAACAAAGGAAAGAAGTAATATATGCGTGCGAGCCTATGTAAGATGATGATGATGAGTACTCACCATCTATTAGTAGCTCAAGTAGTTACAGAAGCTCTTTAGTGCACATGTACACTGACACAAAAAATTTAGATAGAGAAGTAACAAGTGTTGTGGAATTATCCATAGAGCAATATGAAATGAAGCCTCAAATTGTTTCATTAGCAGGTAAAGAATTTGGTCATGCACTTCATTCTAGCACCACAAATATTTCTATTAGAAATGCTTATTCATCAATGACCTTGCATTTATGAGACTTGGGCATTATCCTTGAAATGTAAGTTCATTGCCACCTTTGGGAAGGCAGTCTCACTCCTCATTTTACAAAAAAGGGTAGTCATCTAGGGTCCAAGGTTTTAATTCAGCTAACAAGTGGAGAGCTTCTCAAGGTACTGATCTCTTTCATAGAGAAGTTCCTGATTCATCTCAAGGTTCTCATTTAGGTGACCAACTCCTTTGAGGTCCACAAATAGATCCATTAATTTCCCAAATTGGTTCATTAGCAGGAAATGAATTTGGTCATGCACTTCATTCTAGCACCACAAATATTTCTATTAGAAATGCCTATTCGTCAATGACCTTGCACTTATGGGACTTGGGCATTATCCTTGAAATGTAAGTTCATTGCCACCTTTGGGAAGGAAATCTCACTCATTTTACAACAAAGGGTAGCCATCTATGGTCCAATGTTTTAATTCAGCTGACAAGTGGAGAGCTTATCAAGGTACTGATCTCTTTCATAGAGAAGTTCCTGCTTCATCTCAAGGTTCTCATTTAGGTGACCAACTCCTTCGAGGTCCACAAATAGACCCATTAATTTCCCAAATTGGTAAAAGGGTAGATGGAATTTTGGAAATAGTATCCCAATTGAAGAGAAATAGAAATTCCAGTGAGCATGAAGTTATTGTAGATCCAATGGCTGTATCTCCTCCACTGAAAAATATAACTACTTCCAGAGACTTGAGTTTAAATGGAAACTGTCTGTTCCCAAACATGCCCCAGTCGAGCAGATGAACCAGATGTTGCTTGAGTAAAGAAGATAGTGGTTTATTAAAGCATCTACATTATCCCACTTGCTATCAGTTACTACTATTTGAGTGGCTTGCAAGCTACTTCTGCATGGGATTTCTATAATAAATAATGTCCTCATGCAAGTACATGCCATGCACAGTCATCTGATCCTCATCGATGACTCTGTGTTGAAGTGTCCCTCAAGGTCCCTTAAGCATGAAACTAGTGATCTTTCTGGGGTCGTATCTTAGAGCTTGTGTGAGGTAGCATGGATTTGTCAGTTTCTACAGGACCATGTTTACATGGCCTACAAAATCCTATCTTAGTTTTTGGAGATTCAAGTTCGTTTAAAATTGGCAACACATTCTCAGTCGATGTTAGAACTCACAATGTTCCTCAACTAAAATGGCCAACATTGTGTATCTTTTCAACTGTCGATTTTAGCATCGAACCATCTATTCCAACAACTCTGAATGGTTGGGTAAACACTAGTGGCAACCTCATTCAGCAGGCACAGTCATTTGATCACTGCCAACGACTCCATGCTGAAGTGTCCCTCAAGGTCCCTTAAGCATGGAATCAATGATCTTTGTGGGGTCCTATCTTAGAGCTTGTGGGAGGTAGCATGGATTCATTAGTTGCTATGGGACCATGTTGTTGGGGCCTACAAAAGCCTGTCTTAATTTTTGGAGATTCAATTTTGTTTAAAATCGGCAACACATTCTCGGTCGATGTCAAAACTCATAGTGTTCCTCAACTGAAATGGCCAACATTGCATATCTTTCCAACCATCGATCATAGTATTGAACCGTTAGTTCCAATAGCTCTGAATGGCTGGGTAAATGCTAGTGGCAACCTCATTCAGCATGCATAGTTGTTCAATCACCACTGACGACTCCATGATGAAGTGTCTCTCAAGGTCCCTTAAGCATGGAATTAACGATCTTTGCATGGTCATATCTTAGAGCTCGTGGGAGGTAGCATGGATCTGTTAGTTTCTACAGGACCATGTTGTTAGGTCCTATAAAAGCCTATCTCAATTTTTGGAGATTCAAGTTCATTTAAAATCGGCAACACATTCTCAGTCGATGTCTGAACTCATAGTATTAATCAGCTAAAATGACCAATGTTGCATTTGTTTCCAACCATCGATTGTAGCAAAGAAATGTCTATTCCAATAGCTCCAAATGTCCAGGTAAATGTTAGTCGCAACCTCATTCGGCACTCATAGTCATCTGATCACCACCGACAACTCCATGCTAAAGTGTCCCTCAAGGTCCCTTAAGCATGGAATCAGTGATCTTTGTGGGGTCATATCTTGGAGCTCATGCAAGGTAGCATGGATCCATCAGTTGCTACAGGACTGTGTTGTTGGGGCCTACAAAAGCCTATCTCAATTTTTAGAGATTCAAGTTCATTTAAAATTGGCAACACATTCTCGATCAATGTCTGAACTCACAGTGTTCCTCAGCTAAAATGGCCAACATTGTGTATCTTTCCAACTGTCGATCGTAGAATCGAACGGTCTATTCCAATAGCTCCAAATGGCTAGGTAAATGCTAGTGGCAACCTCATTCATCATGCATAGTCATTCGATCCCCGCCGATGACTCCATGCTGAAGTGCCCCTCAAGGTCCCTTAAGCATGAAATAAAAAATCTTTGTGGGGTCATATCTCAGAGCTCGTACGAGGTAGAATCAATCCATCAGGTGCTACGGGACTGTGTTGATAGGGCCTACAAAATCCTGTCTTGGTTTTTAGATATTCAACTTCGTTTAAATTTGGCAACACATTCTCGATCGGTGTCAGAACTCAAAGTGTTCCTCAGTTCAAACGGCCAACATTGCGTATCTTTCAAACCGTCGGTCGTAGCATCAAACCATCAATTCCAATAGCTTCAAATGGTCAGGTAAACAATAGTGGCAACCTCGTTCACCATGCACAGTCATTCAATTGTTGCCACCGACTCCATGCTGAAGTGTCCCTCAAGGTCCCTTACACATGAAATCAGCAATCTTTGTGGGGTTGTATCTTAGAGCTCATGCAAGGTAGCATGGATTCGTTAGTTGCTACGGGACCATGTTGTGGGGCTCTGCAAAAGCCTATCTCAGCTTTTGGAGATTCAACTTCATTTAAAATTAGAAACACATTCTCAATCAATGTCATAACTCATAGTGTTCTTCAGCTCAAACGGCCAATGTTGCGTATCTTTCCAACCATCGATCGTAGCATCAAACCATCTGTTCCAATAGCTTCGAATGGCCAGGTAAACGCTAGTGGCAACCTCATTCGGCATACAGAGTCGTTTGATCCCTACCAATGACTTCGTGCTGAAGTGTTCCTCAAGGTCCCTTAAGCATGAAATCAATGACCTTTGCAGGGTCGTATCTCAAAGCTCGTATGAGGTCACATGGACCTGTCAGTTGGTACGGGCCCATGTTGTTGGGGCCTACAAAAGGTTGTCTCATTTTTAGAGATTCAACTTCATTTAAAATTGGCAAAAACTTCTCGGTCGATGTCAGAACTGAAAGTGTTCCTCAATTCAAATGCCCAACATTGCGTATCTTTCCAACCGTTAGTCGTAGCATCGATCTATCTATTCCAATAGCTCCAAATGGTCGGGTAAATGCTAGTGGCAACCTCATTTTCCATGCATAGTCATTCGATCCCCACCGACAAGTCCAAGCCGAAGTTTCCCTTAAGGTCCCTTGAGCATGAAATTGGTGATCTTTGCGGGGTCATATCTCGGAGCTCGTGTGGGGTAGAATCAATCCGTCAGGTGCTACGAGACCATGTTGTCAGGGCCTACAAATTTTTTTCTCAATTTTCAGAGATTCAACTTCGTTTAAATTTAGCAACACATTCTCAGTCGATGTCAGAACTCAAAGTGTTCCTCAGTTCAAACGGCCAATGTTGCGTATCTTTCAAACCATCAGTCGTAGCATCAAACCGTCAATTCCAATAGCTCCAAATGGTCGAGTAAACATTAGTGGAAACCTCATTCAGCACACACAGTCATTCAAGCTCCACCGATGACTTCGGGCCAAAATGTCCCTCAAGGTCTCTTAATCATGAAATAAGCATTCTTTGTGGGGTCATATCTCAGAGATCATGCAAGGTAGAAACGATCCATCAGGTGCTACGAGACTGTGTTTCTAGGGCCTACAAAATTTTGTCTCAATTTTTAGAGATTCAACTTCATTTAAATTTGGTAACACATTCTCGATTGATGTTAGAACTCAAAGTGTTCATCAGTTCAAACGGCCAACATTGTGTATCATTCAAACCGTGAGTTGTAGCATCGAACTATCAGTTCCAATAGCTCCGAATGGTCAGGTAAACACTAGTGGAAACCTTATTTGGCACACATAGTCATTCAAACCCTGCCGATGACTCTGGGCTGAAGTGTCCCTTAAGGTCTCTTAAGCATGAAATCAATGATTTTTGCGAGGTCATATCTCAGAGCTCGTGCAAGGTAAAATCGATCTGTCAGTTGTAAGGGACCATGTTGCTAGGGCATACAAAAGCCTATCTCAGTTTTTAGAGATTCAACTTCATTTAAATTTGACAACACATTCTCAGTCGATGTCAGAACTAAAAGTGTTTCTCAGTTCGAACGACCAACATTGCGTATCTTTCAAACCATTGGTCATAGCATCGAACCATCAATTCCAACAGCTCCGAGTGGTCAGGTAAACACTAGGGGAAACCTCATTCAGCACGCATAGTAGTTTGAACCCCGCCGACGACTCCGGGCCAAAGCGTCCCTCAAGGTCTCTTAAGCATGAAATCAGAGATCTTTGTGGGGTCATATATCGAAGCTCGTGTGAGGTAGAATCAATCTGTTAGGTGCTATGGGACCATGTTACTAGGGCCTACAAAAGCCTATCTTGGTTTACAATGATTCAAGTTTGTTAATATTTAGCAACACATTCTCGGTCAATGTCAAAACTCAAAGTGTTCCTAAGTTCAAATGGCCAACATTGCGTATCTTTCAAACCATCGGTCATAGTATCGAACCGTTAGTTCTACCAGCTCCAAATGGTCAGGTAAACACTAGGTGAAACCTCATTCAGCATGCATAGTAGTTCAAACCCCACCAACGACTCCGGGCTGAAATGTTCCTCAAGGTCCCAAATGCATGAAATCAGTGATCTTTGTGAGGTCATATCTTGAAGCGCGTGTGAGGTAGAATTGATACATTAGGTGCTACAGGACCGTGTTACCAAGGCCTATAAAAGCCTATCTTAGTTTTCAGTGATTCAAGTTTGTTAATATTTGGAAACACATTCTTGGTTGATGTCAGAACTCATAGTGTTCCTCAGTTCAAATGGTCAACATTGCGTATCTTTCAATCTGTCAGTTGTAGTATCAAACCGTCAGTTGCAACAGCTCTGAATGGTCGGGTAAACACTAGGGGAAACCTTGTTTGGAATGCACAGTAGTTTGAACCCCACCGATGACTCTGGGCCAAAGTGTCCCTCAAGGTCGCAAATGCATGAAATCAATGATCTTTGCGGGGTCATATCTTGAAGCTTATGAGAGGTAGAATTGATTCGTCAGGTGCTATGGGACTATGTTGTCGGGGCCTACAAAAGCCTATCTCAATTTTCAGCAATTCAAGTTTGATAATATTTGGAAACACATTCTCGGTCAATGGTAGAACTCATAGTGTTTCTCAGTTCAAATGGCCAACATTGCATATCTTTCCAATCATCAGTTGTAGCATCAAATTGTCTATTCCAACAGCTCTGAATGACCGAGTAAATGCTAGGGGCAACCTCAGTCGGCACACACAGTAGTTCAAACCTCGTAGATGACTCTGGACCGAAGTGTCCCTCAAGGTCTCTTAAGCATGAAATCAATAATCTTTGTGGGGTCATAGCTCAGAGCTTGTGCGAGGTAAAATTGATCCGTCAGGTGCTATAGGACTGTGTTGTTGGGGCCTACAAAAGCTTGCCTTGGTTTTCAGATATTCAAGTTCATTTATATTTGGAAATGCATTCTCGGTCGATGTCAGAACTCACAATTTTCCTTAGTTCAAATGGCCATGATTGCGTATATTTCCAACCATCGGTCATAGCATCGAACCATTTGTTCCAACAACTTTAAATGGTTGGATAAATTCTACTGACAACCTTTTTTGGCACACACAGTTGTTCAAATGACACTGACAACTCCAGGGTGAGCAGTAGGATGAGTGCAAATATGTATTCTAGTGTTTGTCATTAACAGTCAGTCGGTTAGGGGACAATTAGAAGTTAGTTTGTAAAAGCATAAGGTTGCACATCCACATCTGCCATAGTAATCTTATTAATAAAAGAACTCTTGCCAACATTAGGGTACCCCAAGAATCCTTATATTATATTTATACATTTATGCATTCATTTCATTACTTTTGTTATTATTATAGTCAAGAAATTGACTGTTATTGAGGACAGTGACTGGCATTTGTAGCACAGTCAGCAAGCTAAACATACATCAATAAACATACAAGCATAACTATAAGCCATGGAAAATTTACAAAGCAAAGACATCCACATAAACATAAATTAGTATACATCAATACACCAAACACATGAATTTCATACATAAAACATTAAAAATATATATTCATAGGGCATGAAGTCAAATATATATGTCCAATAATGTCATTCATTGAATATATTCAATATAGTAAAATTGGCTTCCTTAAAGCCAAATCGATGTACAACGTATCACTGATACAATATACAAAAAATATGTCCACTAATGCCATATAGGCATACAATCCATATCCCTAATCTAGTCCTTTCCCGCTAGGGGAATAAAATAAATCCTAAGCTTTCTTTGATCATCACATCGATGGAGATGTAGTGGATATCATAGTCTTCTGAGTGCGCTCACTCGTCCTCCTATCTAGACTCTTCTGTAGCTCGACTTGATAATAAAAAAAAATTAGATAGACATAACTAATATACATTAAAATTAAATTATACAATGATATAAAATCAAATATTGGCTTACCGCTAGCAAATAGTCACTACGTTCATCCACCAAAGGTGTATGCTAACAATTTGGAGTCATAGTCCCTACAACAATGATCAAAATAATAATTAAAATACATACATGGATATCATTATAAAATTTGATACAAACTATTAAAATAATAATTAAAGTTAAGCGATCTCTTTCATACCTCAGTCAGTGCTTTAGAACTAGCTACTACTACAGCTACTCCACGATCCAAAGTATCACGGACAGAAGGAGGAGTCTCTGATGTCAAAAGCTGAAAATGAAACAAAAAAGTAAATTATGCAGTTATCAAGATTACATATATTTTTTACAACCCTACTAATGAGTAAATGATACCTCTATGAAGGTTCCACCACGACCTTTGGTGTGCGGTGTCGAAGTCGAAGCTCCAACATTCAACTAGTGCACATTACATGGAAAATTATAAGATAACCATTCATATAAGAACGTACTACTGACATGTTAATTATAATGCATTATTACATGTATACATGTGGACTCAATGGTGACCTCACAAACCCAAGTGAAAGAACGTAATCATCGTGCCTCTAGATTTTGATCATAATTTGTCTAGTAATTTAGTCATTCATTCATTAATTAAATATGATCAAGTAAATCCAATTAATATGCAAATAAAGATACCTCAAGGAAAGTTGCACGATGCCCTTCGCTGTCTATTGTGAATGTCAATGGTCCACCAGTGCACATCTAATGCACATGCACAATAAGTTAGGATACAATTATTCATATAATTACATAATAATCAAATATGTTAATTAAATGTTTTATTCGATACATACTTGTGGAATTGATGATGATGTGTAAAAGGGGACATTAGGATCATTGCCACTTCCACTGCCACCGCCACCACCACCACCACTGACACTCTTGCCCTAAATTTTCATCATAAACAATAGAAACTAAATTAAATAGTTATTCTTTTATAAATGAAATATGATCAAAGCAATTTAATGAACTTGGAAATATTTACCTGTGTGTGAATGCCAAATGTCATATTTAGAAAGCTATCAGTCATCAATCCAGAATCCTTTTCATCTTTGTCGTCAGTACCAAATGTGCACAAGCATCCACATGACTAACAAATATGCCCCCTCAAGGATTGACCATAGTCACCCTCAACTAAATTAGTGGCACACTGAATGAGAGTCTGTGTCAGAGCACTAATCATGCCTAGTGTGTCTACCTCTACATGTTCCTTCACAACGGAAGGAATACTAACATGATCCACTTGTGGCTTGCCAATAGCAGCCCTAGGTGCGTTAGGGTCACGATGTGCCCCTGCTCGATCAAATGATGAACCCCCTCCTCTACCCTGAGAATACAGAATGTCAAAATAATTTGGCACCTCCTTGAGTACAAACTCACAATAGAGATTCCTTAAGAAATATATAGGAACCTCATGATTTTTACAAGGAGGCAAATCAAAGACCATCCACCATCTCTCCCAAAAATTGTTTTTAATGTCTTCATTTATGCACCAATGAATTGGGAACCTCCTTGTTATAGTTCTACAAGTATTTGCGTCCCCTAGTTTTTTAAATAGCTAGCAAATGTCATCTTTTGTGATTTTTTTATTTTTTATGTCCGCATAAGATAATTTATTTGCATAATATTGTTTTTGTTCTTCTCTTTTATCCCGCCATAAATTAATTTTCCCACTAACCGCGCTTACATGGGTCAATATTGCTTCCAATGATTTTTCAAGTCTTTCCCTTCCGGGATTTGTACCACTAGAATCTTTTAACCTATTAATTAAAGATTCTAATTCCTTTTTCCCTCTTTCAATTTGGTTCACCAAATTTTTTTGTGTTCCAAGAGGAGGTTTCTCGATTGGTGGAGGCAATTGCGGTTCATTTTCTTCATTTTTTTTCTTCATTTGGTTCTTCATGAGGAGACGAAGGGTTTGGTGGAGGGAGATTATTTCTTCCTAGCAATTAAAAAAATTCCATTTTAAAATCTTCATTACACAACAAATTTAAACAATTTTTTTTTTAACAAAACAAATTTAAACAAAAACAAATTTTAACAAAACAAATTGCAACAAAACTAAAATTTTAAAACAAATAAGAGGCATGATAAGCTGTAAAAACACTTACCTCTTCTTCTGGATTGAACTTGACGATGTTGTGGAGCCATTTGATCGATGGATGAACAAAAAAAATTGATTCACAAGCAAATATAATAGGGTGTGCATGCTTTAGAATCCCCTCTTAGCTGAAAACGCGGGTTTGAGAAAGCAAAATGAGCTTCCAAACCCATGCAATAAACTTTATAATAGTTTTTTAAAAGGGCGTGCACCCTATAGGGCGCATGCCCTTTGGAAAACAAGTGTTTTCCAAAGTGAGTGCGCCCTATAGGGCGCATGCACTTTGGTTTGGATGGGCAACCCAAGCCATAGGGCATGCAGGGAATATGCCCTTTAGTGCGTGCGCACTATGCGCGATGGGGGGCCAAAAAGAAAAGTAGCATCTTTTTGGTCCCCCATCTTTGTGCACTTACCCCTCCTATTAAAAATTTTCTTTGTAACAATACCCAAGTAGAGATGCCTACCTTAGGCATCCGTAATTTATCCCAGCATAAGTGAAATGGTAATTGATACATGGCATTGTCTTGTTGCCCAGATGTCACTTTATATCCATCCTTCACATTATATAATCCTAACTTAGATCCATTCCATATTATTTCATCACTATCATTTGTGAAGGAAATAAATCTATTCTTAAGAATTTCTCTATGTATACAACTACATTTCAAATTTCAAATTCTCTTCATTTTTTAATGCTCCTTGTTTTTTGCAGGGATCCCATGTCTCATTTAATGTTTGTTTTGTGAGTCTCGACATGGTCATTTTTAGTAATGTGCCAATGATGTCACTTTCTATCTAGATCACGTTACTACATCACATGTATTGCATCTTCCTAGTGCTCTTGGTTTGATTTCATTAGTGCAAAGAGATGATGTTGGGGCTACTGACCAAGCTCGTATAGTGGCTCATGTAGATAAGGGCAAAGTGCCTATGTATGAGAAGATTACAAAATCCTCTCGAGTCTCTGGTTGCAACTAGCACTCCATTCTCATCATTTTTTGTTATATATTGTTTCTTGTAAGATCTGACATTCTTAGGGCTTCTCTAATACGATGTATTTTTCAATTTGACTAAGCTTTGGTAGTGTTGTCTATAGCTTGGTTCATCATCCTATAATGTCTCTTAAATCCTTGATTCAATATTCTATATTTTTCTTCTCACATTCATATACTCTTTTATATATTAATATATATATATTCATATTCAGTTCTTTTTCCATAAAAAAAAACAAAAAAAAACTGGTATTCATTTACTTAATCTCAAGCGAACCTAAACTTCTTTAGAAATAACAATGTTAGACTAAAAAAATCTCTTGTGATAAAATCCACTTGGAACTTGAACTGAACTTAGATAAATGCAATGCCGTAAAGTGTATTATGAAGGCCCTACATGTCACCAGTCTCTCGACATGTAATCAATGACAATGATAGCAGCTGCATTTTCTGAAATCTCTTTCTTGCAATGCAAATTATGCTCGTGGTGTGTTGGAGAGCTATACCACTTTATTTAAAGAGAGATTCCTTTCCCAAAGAAGGGTTTTGGAGGGGATTGACTAAGGTGAAATAAGTTTCTGCCATGATTAAATTGGATATATCATTAGAGAATATGACCCACAACAAAGATTATCACTATCACCAAGCATGGATTCAATAATCCTTTCCCTCCTCTTATTCTGCTTCATCCATTTGAAGCTCTCTCTTCAAATCATATCTCAAACCCATAAAAAAATCTGAATTTTAACAGCCCATCTAAGAGCGAGCAAAAATGAGAATGGAGAAGTTTCAGCATGCTGAGATGTGCAAGGATCGAGTATCAGTAGCACCAGAAACAGTACAGAAGAGAAAGGCAATGGAGGACAATGACGACATGGGATTTCTTCCTGCTTTGAAACCCATTATTACTGATCGTCATGCCTCTAGAACCAGAGTATTATCTGGACAAGATACCATGGCTGATTTGAATCTCGCCAGAACTAGTTTTGAAGATGATGAACATCATAATAATTGTAATGATAATGAAGGCTGTGAGACTCCTAAGTGTGAGAAGCATCAAATACCTAAAAGTTTGTCGTGCCCTGCAGCTCCAAGGAAACCCAGACCTGCAGCAAAGAAATGTAAAAGATCTGAGGTGATTTTCTACATCAGTCCCCTTGAGCTGGATTTGCTCTTCAGTCGCTCGCAGCCCACAAAATTTGATTTCAGGTGAAGGCCTATAGAGAATTTTAGGGTTACTGAATTACATATCAAGGAAAGTATTAAGTATAGTGTATTATATATTATCTCTTGTAACAAAACAAGTTGTTTGAAGAATTTTTAGATGTTTCTTGGCCTCTGTAATTATTATCAACCATATAGGATTGTAGATCAGAGATATATGGGCCTTCTATAATGTATAATGGAGGAGGTGAGATTGTAAATTGCAGATATTGTTTGTAGGTTTGATTGAAAAGAATTGCAGCCTTGCTGGTGTACTGAGGAATGCAAAATTAGAAAATGTTATGTTAAACTACACTTGCTATAGAAATACTGTTAGCAGTGAATATTTGTTAATTACCACTTTGGAGCACTGAGATACTTCATTAATTACTTCTCTTGTGAACTATTATTTTTAACAAGAGCGGGAATCATCAGTTTTGTTTCTGAAGTAGGACATTATGAATTGGTGTTGAAAGCATGCGAAGAAATGATACCACCTTATTTTCTTTATTTTAGTCCACAATGGATGTATCATAGAATCAGGTTCTTTTCTCGTTGTTTCATGTTTTCAATTTTATATGTAATACCTTGTGTTTAAACTCGTTTATAACCTATATACCATCTTTTCATATGTTGTTCTATTCTTTTTTTTCCTTTGTCTTCTGATTTTACCCACTGAAATGTTTAAATTCATCTGAAACATATATACAACCCTTTCAAACATCCTCGTATTCTTTTCTATTTGTTTCTGTTTTCAGTATTTTGATTCAACATAATTATATTGTAATATCCTGTATTAAAATTCATTTGAAACATTTCCATACATCTTTAAAATCTATTCTCTTTATTCCTATTTTTCAGTCTTTTGACTCCACAAAATTAGTCATTTGAATCCTATATATGCAATCTTTCCATTAATTCTCACTCTTTTCTCTTTATTTTAGTTTTTCAGTCTTTTGACTCCACATAATTATAGTACAATATCTCATGTTTAATGTCATTTGAAAAATACACAATCCTTTCATATGCTTATATGGTCTCTGTTAATTTTTTTTTTCTAAGATGTAATATCAACTGGAACTGCTCATTTGATTATTTAAAACGGGAATATTAATCTACTAAAACTATTTCAGTTCAGTGTTACTGAGTACATAAGTTAAGTCTAAGCCTCAACTCTTATACCAGACATCTGAAGATTCAGACTTTTCATAAAAGAACATACCACCACTCTTACATATACTACAATTAATTGAACTATAGTATTTTACTATTTTTTCAATTTTTTTTTATAAACAGGGTGCGGATGTGGATAGTTGATATTAGTAAAATATAATAAGATACAAATACGAAAAAGGTTCAAGAGTTGCACACAACTGTCTGTCAAAAGAAACCTAAATACTGCTAAAATGGAGGCCAACTACTCTCAACTACACCTCTGAGACTATCTATGCTTGGGCTATCTAAGAAAAGCCTCAACTAAGACTATGAAATGCACCAGAAAAGAGCATTTCTATTAACTCCTATTAGATGAGGACAGAAAGGCACGTGTGTCCTCTGATCTGGCTCTTCCTCTTCCACAACTGCTTCTCCTATAGTTCTTTACTATTAAAACATTACAAAATAAAATATAAGTCAAACTACTCTGAAATCAAATATAAAATCAGTTATGTGCTTCGTTAACCTTTGGTTTTCCTTGGGCTTTGCATTACTGTTACAAGTAAATCAACTTGCTTAAGCACATTGTATAATAGGGCAATGGGACACAGAAGAAGAGAAATCTGCCAGGGTATAGATGAGAGGAAGAAACAAATACTCCATGGCCATGTCAGGGTTGAGGAGTCAACGAATGATAACAATGCACTTTATTAGCACTTCTTGTCTGAATGGAGTGAAAATCAAGTGAGGATTTTAGTACTCGAACCATGGATCAAAATTCAAACCACCCATTATGATTTCAAACCGTAATATACTCCAGTGGAAAAATGATTCAATAAACATATTCATGCGTCCCCATTTGATGGCGTGAATAATGGTTTTGTAAGCTCAATTCAGTTGGAAACATAGTGGAAGGCGTATTAAATTGTTTAGATTTGATCTAGCCTGTAAAAGCAAATGATTAAACTATGGAAACTAATAGAAGCCAAACTTAAGAAGCAGCAAGTTAAATGGGGATTAAAATTAAAATAGTTTATCATTACATTGAATGAATGATTTGTGATAAGTATTTTTAGATAAAGATATTTGAAAGTTAAAGTTCTTTATAAAATAATTAATATTTCATCTTGAATATCGAGTAAGATTTTTTTCCTTTTAAAATTGTTTATCTTATTTAATTTATTGAATTGTAATTAATAGTAAAGATTTATTTTTCAAATAAAATAATTTATTAATTTTAAAATATTCAAACTAGAATTATTTTATAAAATCATATATAATTGTCAAGTTTGGTCATGAACCAATGAGCGACATTACTTATATTTGATTATTTATAAATATAATACTTCTAATCAAGAAACAATTATCTTCCAAATCTAAAAGATAAAACATTCAAATCTTATTTATATGGACTATGAAAGTTTATGAATAAAGATATTATTAAAAAAATCATGTGCCATAGTTAAATTTTGTTTTCACTAGATCAAACACTAAAACATACGAGTGTCATTTGTTTTCAAGATGCTTAGAACTTATATCCTAAATCTTCAAACATATTGATGAAGGGTGCTCCCCTTAATACCACAAACACATAACAGAAACAGAGAAACAACAATAATATGCAAGAATAGAAAATTGGCTTCTTATTATCTCCACAAATGTGGAATTACAAACTTTCAAAATTACAATATGCAAAGCCACATGGGCATTCCCTTACAATATTCTGTAGGACAAAGTCTCGAATCAATACCCAGAACTGCCCTAGACAACACTACGGGCCTTCTTTATATAGGCATTTTCCACCGCTCGAGAAGGTTCCAGAAATTTAGCCCTTGGGGCCGACCAAATTTAGAATTATTTTATTTTTTTAATTTATTACATCAAAGTCAGCTCAAAATAACTTTTGAAACCCGAACAAAAATTTTGAAAGAAAATTTTTTTTCTCTCATTTCAAGTGGCCTGACTTTTAGAGACCATAAGTCATCACCAGTTGACCCAATTGACTATTATAACCCCATTTTGGAAAGGCCACAAAGCGCTCTACAAGCTTGACTAGCATAAGCACAACCTAGCTTTGATACCACTTGATGAAGGGTGCTCCTCTTAATACGACAAACACATAACAAAAACAGAGAAATAACAACAATATGCAAGAACAAAAAATTGGTTTTTTATTATCTCCACAAACGTGGAATTAAAAACTTTCAGAATTACAATATGCAAAGCCACATGGGCATTCCCTTACAATATTCTGTAGGACAAAGCCTCGAATCAATACCCAGACCTCTACTACCCAGAACTGCCCTAGACAACACTACGGGCCTTCTTTATATAAGCATTTTCCACTGCCTAAGAAGGTTCCAAAAATTTAGCCCTTGGGGCCGACCAAACTTAGAATTATTTTATTTTTTCAATTTATTACATCAAAGTCAGCTCAAAATTATTTCCTACCATTTCAGGTGGCCTAACTTCCAGAGACCATAAGTCATCACTAGTTGACCTGATTGACTATTATAACCCCATTTCACAAAGGCCACAAAGTGCTTTATAGGCTTGACTAACGCAAGCGCTTGTCACCCAAATTTTTTACCTCATTCGGGGCCTCTAAAGCCTTCAAAACTGAGTTCAAAGTTTTTGTACCCTACAGCCAATACTAAAAATCTTCAATATCTTCAAAACTAGACCTGATCTAGCCATGAAACTTTACTGGCAGGCTGATATGACTGAGATGAACCTCCACATGTAAAATCAAAACATTCTGAGATCGCACGACCAACTTACTAAAAATAGCAAGTTTCCATAAATAGAAGCTCTGCACAAGATAGCCCTTATTGAATATAAAAATATAAATATTTTTTTGGGTGATGCAAGATTGCTCTTACACCCTGGATGCTCCTGCATCAGACACCCGGGGTAATTTGAGAAGTGACCCCGTTATGTCTTAAGTGTGTAGAGGAAAACCAAGACTGTTAACCTACTCCTTTGTCAGCCATGATGAATCTTCAACAGGTTGTCCTTTCCACTTGACCAGATATTCTTGATATGTCCTATTGCTTATGCTTCTACCAACACGAGTATCTAGTATGTCTTCAATCTCCTTGATATCTGAACTAGTTGCTGGAATACTCTACTGTGCTACTGTAACCTCATCTTCAACACCTCCTTCATGATACTCTATTAGATCTGAAACATTAAATACTGGTGAAATATTCACCTCAGTAGGCAACTCGACCTCATATGCATTTTCTGAATCATGCTTCTTCAGTATCTTACATGGCGCAAACTTTTTTATTTTCTGCTTGTTATATGTACCAACTAGAAATTGCTCCTTCTGCAAATGAACCATGACTTCATCTCCAACCTGAAATTCCTTATGCCTCATTTTCTCATCTACCTTAGCCTTATACTGTGCATTCATCTTGGTAATGTGCTTTCTCACCTCCTCATGGATGTTCTTCAAATGTTCTGCAAAATCCTCAGCTTCAGCACTACTTATTTCTCTTTTATCTATCTTTCTCAATTCAGATGCATTTTTGGGACTACTTCCATATACAATCTGGAATGGTGATTTGCTAGTGCTCCTGTTGACAGAATTATTGTATGCAAATTCTGCTTGTGGTAAAATCAAATCCCATCCTGTTGGCTTATCTCTAACCAAACATCTCAGCAAATTTTCAAAACTCCTATTCACCACCTCTATCTGTCCATCAGTCTGTGGATGATGTGATAAACTAAACTTCAAATTTGTCTTCAACTTCTTCGACAATGTATGCCAGAAGTATCCAACAAACTTAGTGTCCCGATCTGAAACTATGGTCTTTGAAAAACCATGTAGTCTCACTACTTCTCTGAAAAATAATTCTGCTATATGAACAACATCATTAGTCTTCCTGCAGGGAATAGAATGTGCCATCTTCAAAAATCTATCAACTACCACAAAAATTGAATCATGTCCCCGCTGTGTCCTCGGTAATCCAAGAACAAAGTCCATACTGATATGCTCCCAAGGCTTCTTTGGTACAAGTAATTGCTGATACAACCTTGTATTCTGTTTCACTCCTTTTGCCATCTGACATACTCTGCAACTCTGTACAAACTTCTTGACATCTTGCTACAACTGTGGCCAATAATAATTCTCACTAACCAAAGCAAGAGTTTTATCTCGACCAAAATATCCAGCCAATCGTTCGCTATGCTTCTCCTTGATGAGATTCTCCCTCATAGAACTTCTTGGAATACACAACTGACTCCCTCTGAATAGCATATCATCCTGGATGATAAAATCTAGCCACTTCGTTCTATCTAGAGTAACAGGTTCTTTACAAGCTTTCCAAGCTTCACCAAAGTCAGGATCCTCTAGATACAAATTCTTGAGTTCCTTGAACCCAACCACTTCAATTTGCATTTCTGTCAGCAATAGTTGCCTTCTACTAAGAGCATCTGCAACCCTATTAGACTTTCCACTCCTATGTTTCAAAACAAATGTATAACTCTGCAAAAACTCAACCCATTTGAAATGTCTTTGATTCAACTTTACTTGACTATTCAAATATTGCAAAGTTTGATGATCAGTATACAAAACAAACTCCTTAGGAAGCAGATAGTGTCTCCACTTCTTCAATGCTTGAACTATAGCATAAAATTCTTGATCATAAACATAATACTTTCTCTTGACATCATTTAACTTCTCACTGAAATAAGCAACAGGTTTACCTTCTTGGCTCATAATAGCTCCTATTGTAGTACCGCTAGCATCACAGACTACTTGAAACACCTTACTAAAATCTGGAAGTGCTAAAATAGGTTGTTCTGTAACTTTTTGTTTCAATAATTGAAAACTATTTTCTGCCCCATTAGTCCACTTAAACTCTTTTCTATTCCCTCTCATTGTTTCAGTCAAAGGACCACAAATTCTGCTAAAATTTCTAATAAACTTTCTGTAAAAATTAGCTAGACCATGAAAAGATCTTACCTCAGTAGCACTCCTTGGAGTAGGCCATTCAAGGATGGTCTGTACCTTCTCTGGGTCATTTTTAGACCTTCTGTTGAAACTACAAATCTCAAATACACTAACTCTTTCTTCACAAAATTGTACTTCTTCAAATTAATCAATAATTTCTCATCTCTTAACTTCTCAAACATGATATGAATATGCATCATATTCTCTTCCAATGTCTTACTAAAGATCAAAATATCATCTAGTACACAATGACAAACTTACCCAAAAATTCTTTCAAAACCTCGTTCATGAGCCACATGAAAGTGCTCAGTGCATTGGTTAGCCTAAAAGGCATGACTAACCACTCATACAGTCCTTCCTTTATCTTGAAGGAAGTCTTCCATTCATCTCCTTCTCTGATCTAAATCTGATGATATCCACTCTTCAGATCTATCTTTGAGAAATACACAACTCCACTCAAACAATCCATAATATCATCCATTCGTGGCAATGGAAGCCTATACTTGATTGTGATCTTATTTATTGCTCTGGTATCTATAGACATCCTCCATTCTCCATTCTTCTTTGGTGCTAATATTGCTGGTACAACACATGGACTCAGGCTCTCCTGAATCAACCCCTTCTGCAATAACTCATGTACTTGACTATTCAGCTCTTCACTTTCTACTGGTGTCATTTTATGTGCTACCTTGTTTGGCAAACTAACTTTTGAAATCAAATCCATCTGATGACTAATCTTCCTTACTAGCGATAATCCATCAAGTACATTATCAGATACAATATCTTAAAACTCATTCAATAAATCTGCAACCTCTATAGGTATATCCTCTACTTCCTCTTTACCAGCTTTTGGAATTAAAGCAACATACATGCTCATGCCTCATACCATCTAGGAATTTTCTTCCATCAACAAAAGTTATTGTTGCATTACCACATACCTTTTCTTTGGTCTCCTTCAATGGCTTTAGCTTATGTCACACTCCATCCTTTGTCTGGGAATAGGTATTCGCACGACCATCATGTACAACACATCTGTCAAACTATCACGGCCTACCCAACAACATGTGACATCCATCCATAGGTATGATATCACATAGTACCTCATCATGGTACCCGCCAATCTTGAACTTTACTAGGCACTGTTCACTGACCATGACCTTGTGGTCATCCTGCACCCAAGCAATCTGATATGGATATGGGTGTTTCTATCTCTTAAGCTTCAACTTTGTCACCATCTTTTCTGACACCAAATTGTCAGTGCTTCCACTATCAATAATCACATCACAACATTTACCCTCACACTTGCATCTAGTGCGAAACAGGCTCCTCCTTTGTTCAGGTTCATTCTCACCACTCAGCAAGACTCTTTTGTTAATCAACGTTTCTCATCTTTCAACATCTTCAGAATCTGAGGATCTGGCATCTTCATCTATATGTGCCACTTTGGCCTAGCCTTCATTCCTCCTATCCATCCTTCCTTGGCATTGAGGACATTCAAATGCCCTATGACATTCTTCTCCACAGTGAATACATGTTCCAGAGAAGCCTCCTCTTCCTAAACCCTATCCTCTTCCTCTTCCTCTTTGATCTTTATTGTTCAGATCTTGGAAATGATTGGAATTGTTTCCTCTCCAATTTTAACTGCTACTAGCCTCATCCTTCTTTTTTGGATTTTTATTTTGGCCTGCATATGACCATCCACTAGATCATCCACTGCAACCTCTTCCATTTTGTCTACTCTCAAACTTCTTGTTCAGTTTTTCCTTTACTTTTACGGCAAACTGGTATACCTCTTCAATACTATTTATTCGAACCAGATTCAGCTCCTCTTGAATGCTCAGCCTTAACCCATTAAGGTAACGGGCAACTTTCTCCTTGTCAGCTTCTGCATGGCCTGTTTTGATGAGAATTCGATAGAAATCCTCTGTATACTCTTGAACGAATCTTCCTACCTGCTTCAAACATTGCATCTTCTTCAGTAGGTCAAGCTCATAATCAACAAGAATGAACTGCCGCTTCAATTTATCCACCATTCGATCCCATCTTGTAATTTTACCTTTCCCTCTTCTATTTCGCTCTAATTGAATCTCTTGCCACCAGATCTTCACATGACCTTTCAGTCTGGCCTTTATGAATTTGACCCTATCAGGATCCTCAATATCTTCATACTCAAAATATTCTTCACATTCATTGATTCAATCGATCAAATCCTCTAGGTTAAGATTTTTTGAAAATGCAGGAACCTCAATCTTAGGTCTTTTTTCGATCTTGGAAATGGCCCAAAAAAGTCTTTCTTCCTCCTGGTTCACAACTTCAACTTCTCCTTTTTGATCTTCTTCTTTGGCTTCATCCTCGCTTTCTTCTCTGACATTAAGATTCATTCCTCTATGAATCTCCTCTTGCAATGCTCACACTTGTCTCTGGAGTGCTCTAACCTCAGGTGTTACAACACCAGCTCTTCCACCACGTTCCCTTCGTGGAGGCATTTTCATGATGCGCACTGAAACCCTAACCACGGTCCTGGTGTAAACTGCCTCACAGTCAGCGATCTATTTACACAATCAAGAAAACCTGCTTTGATACCACTTGATGAAGGGTGCACCTCTTAATACCACAAACACATAATAGAAATAGAGAAATAACAACAATATGCAAGAACAAAAAATTGGCTTCTTATTATCTCCACAAATGTGGAATTACAAACTTTTAGAATTACAATATGCAAAGCCACATGGGCATTACCTTACAATATTCTATAGGACAAAGCCTTGAATCAATACCCAGATCTCTACTACCCATAACTGCCCTAGACAACACTATGGGCCTTCTTTATATAAGCATTTTCCACTGCCTGAGAAGGTTCCATAAATTTAGCCCTTGGGGCCGACCAAACTTAGAATTATTTTATTTTTTCAATTTATTACATCAAAGTTGGCTCAAAATAACTTTTGAAACCTGAATAGAAATTTTGAAGAAAATTTTATTTTCTGCCATTTCAGGTGGCCCGACTTTTAGAGACCATAAGTCATCACCAGTTGACCCGATTGACTAGTATAACCCCATTTTGAAAAGGCCACGAAACACTTTATGGGCTTGATTGGCGCAAGCACCTGTCACCCAAATTTTTGACCTCATCTAGGGCCTCTAAAGCCTTCAAAACTGAGTTCAAAGTTTCTGTACCCTGCTGCCGATACCAAAAATCTTCAATATCTTCAAAACTAGACCTGATCTAGCCATGAAACTTTACTAGCAGGCTGATATGACTGAGATGAACCTCCACATGTAAAATCAAAACATTCCGAGATCGCACGACCAACTTACTAAAAATAGCAAGTTTCCATAAACAGAAGCTCTGCACAAGATAGCCCTTATTGAATACAAAAACATAAATATTTTTTTGGGTGATGCAAGATTGCTCTTACACCCTGGATGGTCCTGCATCACATATACATTTCAATTATTAAAAAAAACATAATCCAATTCCTTTGGCATGCATTGATAACATTGATTCACTTATTTAATGGCTTGTCAATGTTGCTAAATTAATGAGGGTGTGGTGTATCTCAATTGCTTGTATTACTTTAAATTATTTTTTTAAATTATAATAATTTATATTATATTTACAAATTCATTAATTTTTTTTTAACAAGTAATTTTATACTTTAGGCATATCTTTCTTCTTCTACATTTAATGTTTAAATGCATTAATTTAGAAGTTGAATATTTTTGTTTTATAACTTTATTATAGTCCTACTATATACTAATGTTTATTTTTTTTAATTTTTTTTTATACACTTAGATTGTTGTTTTATGTGTATTGTTTTGATTAGATAAATTAGGAGTGGTCTTGAACCCTTAACAAATAGTCAAGTAGGACAAACAAAAATAACTCACAAGTAATGAGACCACCAAAACTAGAGAAGGGGTGATCCTTTTCTAAATATAAAGCTTTTGACCAGAGTCACAGACTAGTGGGAACAAGGGTCTTGACACCACGAAAAATACTTCACATGCTTAGAATAGAGGGGTTTAGGAAGGAACCTACAACCATCTTTCAAACATAAACCCTTGTGCTACATGCAATACAACCAATGAAATTAAAAATAATAGTAGGTTTTGAAAAACTTCATGCATTCTTATACTAGAAAGACTACCCTAAATAGAGACACTCTCAGAAAAGTAAAGGGCCACAAATACATAAAAAAAATTGAAGGAACCTAGGAACCACCTAATCACGAAAAAATTTTCAATTTTAGAGAAAGTAGAAAAAGGGTGGCCCAAGAAAAAAATAACCGTCAAGTTTGGAAAGACACCCTAAAACCTTTTGGAAGAGAAAGTAGTATCAACAAAAGAGTTCATAGGAATAGATAGGGGCAACAAACACCTAAAAACTCTCGTAAAAATTGGGCCAACAACCCTTTAGTAAGAACCACCTCAATTAGTCCAATTTTAGATGTCCTTGGAACATTTGAAGCCACCTCAGTAGGACTCACAAGAGAAAGTGGCGGTAAAGGATGAAGAACAACCCAACCATTAGCCTCCAAAACTTGCATAGCCACATGATCCCTAAAACATCCAACTCTTAAAACCAAATAGGAGAAGATAGTGAGCATAAAAGAAGCAAGAAAAAAGGAAGTAGAAGAAACTTTGGTTAATCACATGTAGGTTAAAGAACCCAAAGCACAAAGGGTAGAAACCATAATGAAGCCTATGCCAAGCTAAGAGAAAACTTAGCAAACATTCCTTCTAGAGACCCCAAGTATAGTAGAAAGGAATAAAATCCTAAGTGAGAAAAAACATTGACATACTAGCCTCCTAGAAAACCTGTATGTGCCCTTTGTTAGAAGAAAAACATTTCTTTAACTAAGCAACAAGTAAGCACACTATCTGGAATGGGTAAGAAAGGCCCCCCGAAATTAACATGAAATGGGAACAAAGCCCCAAACATCAAGGAGAGAATAAAATTCACCAAGGATTGAAGATAGACCATAAACTAAAAATGAAGGTACTCACCACACCCACCAAGAAAGAAAGAGAAACCCAAGAAACTATCGAAGTCACAAGGAAAATTCCCACCTCTTAGAGTAAAAAAGAAGTAGCACAATAGAAGTCACCAAGTAGCATGGAAGGAAGTGAGAAAAATGGAAGAGAGGACTCTGGGAAAGGAGGAGAAAAGGAAACAACCTTTACTCTCACCACCCTTCTCCGCCAATAGCTTGAAATAACCAAAGAAGGGAAGATCAAAACCAATGACACCCTCATACTCCCATGGGAGGAAGAGGCCCAAAAGAGAAGCATCATCACTAAGATTTAAAACAAGATAGATTGGGAGGGAACCTTAGGAAAAGAAAAATACAAGGCTAATAGAAAAGAAAAGCCAAGAAAAGACAACAAATAACAACCCAAACACCCAAGCTCTATTGGACCTTCCTCCAACCTTCCTACATCCACATGAACCAATGAAGAAAGGGGAGACATCACCACTAAATGAGACTTCCAAAAAGGAAGAAATTGAGAGAGAAGATACAAGTTGTATGTTTATTGTTATAACCTTAGTTATACATAATTTCTTGATGGGGGATGCACACATGTGGATATATAGCTTTTATGGATGGTGGAACTAAGGGAAAAAAATTGAGGATCAAGAGGAATGTAGGGATGTGGAGATAGGTTTTAGGGACAAGGGGGCTAAGGGGAAAAAATGAGGATCGAGAGGAGATGGTATCAATGCCGCGATTGGGTTGGGGTCGGGGGGAGATGGCTTTGATATACATTTAATACATGAAATATAGTTATGAAAAAAACCTATAAATATAACAAATACAAATGAAACTAAGAAAATTAGTAAAACTTAAAAAATACTAAAATTTAAAGTGAACATTAACAATTTAACATTGAAAAAGAAAACGTCAAATTATAGATTATACTATATTCAATATTTCATAATAATGATTAGAAATGTTTAAAATTTAAAAATGGAGTGAAGTGAGGCATCTAATCATCCCCAAAATGCTCACTCCTTGAACAATTGGACATCACATGGTCAAGCTCCTCCAAACTAGTACCAATTATCCTTTATTTTTGTATAATTTTAACTCACATTATTAGCTTCCTATTGATTTGTGTTTGTTGTTATAAATAAAGGTTTGAGACTATTTTTATAGGGTTTGTGGGGCTTATGTTTAAACCACTTACCATTAGCATTTGACCTTGGGTGCTAGAATCAATTAAACAGATATTCTTTCTTTTATAAAAATTTTGAGATGGCAATTATGCCATCTAGATGTAGGAGATGCCTAGAGTGTGAGCGGGAGCATCATGACTCATTTCTACAAGCGTGTCCACCTTGAAACAAATTTGTATGCAAATCTAAACCTCGACCTTTTAAATCAAAATTAGATTCTACTAAAAGTACTTAAATTTTAATATACTAATCAATAAATTGTAAATATCTTCTACAATATATTCTTAAATAAAAAAACTGAGTATCTTTTTTTGTAGCTACAATAATTATAATATCTATATTATATTATCAAATTCTACATTATATTCTAAAATTTTTAAATTTTCAAATAATTTATTCGAATATTCTAAAATAATTAAATAGAAAATATATTTTTAATACAATTAATTTAGTGATATGACATAATATAATTATTTTAAATGCAAATATGCTTGTCATAATAGCATAATATATTATTTTTAATACCAATATGTTTGTCATAATGACATAATATACATTATTTTAATACAAATATATTGATCATGATGACATAATAATTTTTTTAACAAATTTTTACTATAAAATTTTATTACCAGCTAAAATGATTTCCTATATCTATTTATGTAAATCATGTTAAAACAGTTGCGAGAAAACGGTAACAATTTGATAATTGTCGAATGCACAGATCTTAATTACGTACATATTCTTGAAACTCTAAAATCCTCTCATTTTAACTTTTCAAGGAAATTCTTTTGTGGGTTATATGAAAGTGAGTGCTGGTTTATAACGAGCCGTTGTAAGAAAAAAAAGTGAAAGGTCTATCATAGAAGAAATTCAGGGACGAATAATTATGATCATGTACGAAGAATTGAAAGCAAAGCAAAATGGATTAGCAAGGACGAAAGCCATAAATTTCATCAAATAGAGGGGCCAGAAGGTTGCCATGAAAGATTAACAATGCTTTGGAGATTGCCAAGTGTAAGATATAATGCTCCTTTAAAAAGGATGTTCATTCAACTTCCAAAATTATATTTTTTACCATGAGTTGTAACTGATTTTTTCTAGGTTTTCAATTATGATTTTAACATTTTTGTATAGTTCAATAGAGTTTTTCTTCTTCTATATCTTATTTGACCCGCAACCTACGCAAGCCCCTGCAAATTGTTTCAACGAGGGCCCATTCATTTCCAGAACTAAATGATTTTGTCTCAGAATTATATTTAGTCAGATACAGTGGGCATACGCTAACATACCGCCTACAAAGTCAATTATTGATCTTCTCTAAAGGTGAATATCATTCAAGATTGTCTATTGACTCTCATTCTGAATTAATGTCAGTTTTAATCAAGGTTAAGGGTTACTTTTAATTTTAAGAGTTCCAAATGGTTTTTTTTGGGTGTGGATGTTTTGTTCAATTTAAGTGTTCTTTCTTTCCTCTAAATACTATATAGATTAGTATAAGGCATGTTCAGTCTAAATTTCACTACATTTGTAAGGTTGAGCATGTATGAATTGTGCATAAGTTCAATAGATAGCAAACATTTATATCATTTATATGTTACGTAATATTCATAATGAACTGTATATATTTTTAATATAATTTCAAAATAATATAATTTTATTTATCATCTATATGTTAAGTAATATTCATAATGAACTGTATATATTTTTTAATATAGTGTCAAAATAATATGAATTTATTTTAAATAGAGTACAATTTGATAAAGCATTATTATTTAAATTTTACACATTTTACATATAGATCTGTGGGTGTAATTATGTTATGTTTATAAGAACTTAAAAGAAATGATGAGACTACCTGAATAATAAGTATGAGGAGAAGACATGTGGTTGCTCCTCTTTGCCTCAATAGAGAGAAAATCCCATTCCAATCAGTCTCGGAATAGATAGCTAGAGTTGTTCATTTCCCATCCAATTTTTTTTAATCATGCAAACCCACTCCTTCCCATCAGGTGGGAGGAGAGGAGTGTGTGTAATATTTAAAATGAAAGCTCTTAATAGATGGACAGATATTGGAAACTGAGATTTTATTCATGACCCACTCAAATTTTTCTATCACTGAGGTGTGTAATGATAAGTAGGAGATAAAATAGGTGTAATTGAGGTGTATGATGCCAACCCACTCTTCCATCTAGGTCAGAAGGGACGAGTGCTAAAATAAAAGAGAAACCAAAAGGAATTAGAAAACAGAAATACAAGTCACAAAACAATATGTTTTATATTGATTCACCAAAATGACTACATCAACTTTACAAACAGTGCAATAATGTTATTTACTTCTGGTATATACTATTGTCAAATATAAAATACACCCAATCTGCATTCATACTTGTACAATTGTTTAACTCTTTGAATATGAATAGACAGCACAAAAATGAATAATCAGAGAAATGAATGATCATATAACCATTGGACTTCAAGAAGCACATCAAATATTTCAAAACAAAGATCTTTTGACAAAAGAATTTTTATTGAAAATTAAAAAATTTAAAATGATTCAATCAATCTTTTATATATATTATTTCAAATATGTTATAATTCATAACAATATTAATAAATAAACGAATACAAATATTTATGATGTTTAAACCTAATTATAAGAGTGACAACTATAGCCCCACAAATCACACAGTATAAAGTAGCACCCAACCTAAATAAAAAGAAGAGAAATTTGATTTTAGCGTATAACCAACAAGTGTGTGAATGGAGGCACTCATGTGAAGAATAAAGTGATGATGGTCAAAATGGAGTGGAAGTTAGTGGAGAAAGAGAGAAAGAAGGGTCCCATACTGCTTGCAATTTTTTCAGAACCAGAAATGATGGCCCCCCATCATATCGTCTAATTCAACGTTCCATGGCCTTAAAAGGCATCCAGGGCAATTGTTCTTTGTTCTTTGTTGTTCACCCTTTTCTTCCATCCCAAGATAGACAAGACAAGGCAACGCAACTGCAAAGGCCACCCAACGCATGCAAAGCAAAAGTGAAAGCAAAATCAAAAGTATCTCCTACAAATTTTGTTGCACAGTCATCAAGGTAAAGAGAGGATCCTGACCCATCTTGAAGCTAATTCCAATGCTCTCAAATGCTCTTTACCCATTATGTGCCCTCTTTATCATTATCATACAGTTCTCTCATCGCTTCCTTTTCTCCTCGTAAGGTACCACGTCAACCTCATTTCACATGTTGTGGTAGAAGATGCCATATCCATTATCAAGTCCAACTTTTCTTTTCCAAGGGAGGAAATGCCTCGGGCCTTTATTGACTAGTAATTATAATAACGTAACTTTAATACTATGATTCAAAGATTATGATATACCTATGACACAAAGGTCATGATAATGAATTGAATGGAATCAATCATTTTCATTATCTCTATGATATAAAGAAGGAATTTGGCAAATATTTCTAAATAAGTTGATTGTTATAGTGAAGAGTAAAGACAAAGTGGAGATGGAAATAAAAGGAAACATTTATTTCATCATTGGGTCAATTAAAAAGGTTCTTACGAAGTGTATGTTCAAATCTTAGATTTAGATTGAATCTAATTTCTTAAAGAATGATTAATCATACAAAAGTCTAATGCATACCATTAAAAATGTACATATTGGATATAAAGTTAGGAATTGAAACTTTGTGTAGAACAAAAATAAGATGAAGAAAAGAGACTTTTTTTTTTTAATAAATTATAAGAAAATGTGTATCTATGCTTATGTTTATTTGTATGCTTATATATCTTATTTTGCATAGAATCCTCACTATTAGCAACAAATACTCGGTATACACACCAAAGTTTTGAACCTGAATGAATTTTTTAGCATTGTTGTTTATATCCAAAGCTTGTCATAGATAGGAATGAGGAATTAGATCTAGACAAGGTATTAACTATTTTACAAACTATCAAGGACATTGTAACACACATATGGAGCACCAAAATTTTTGTATTATTTATATGTCATTAGGGAATCATATAAATCTTTATAACTCCTAATATCATTCTATACATTCATATCATATGTATCCATTCCTATCTTGTATTGGATTCTTCCCTCATATTCTATCTCACTATACATTTATCTATTGACATTTTCATCCTATGATATACTTATATCTAAGAGATGAGATGTTGTTAGGATTAAGAAGATAGAAATAACAATTACATGCAAATATAACCAATATCAGAAAATAATAAACCACATAGAAGAGGACACAATACACAAAGATTTAATGTGGTTCACCCAATCCCTGGGCTACGTCCACCAACAACGAGTCCAATATTATTATTATCCAGTGATTACAACCTGATTACAATCTGTAATCCCTTACAGCTCAATTCTGCCGCAAGTACTAAAATCATACATTATAAAATCCCTAACCCTAAGCCATATTATACAATATTTTGCTGCTTTAGGGTTAGAATGAGTTACAACATGTTGGCCCAAAAATTACTAAAAATATGTCAGTGTAAAAAAATTTTGCCGAACCCTGAACCCCGACGAGGTCAGGAGGAAAAGTATACAGTACTTTCCTGATCAATCACCACAAGCTAACAGATGTCACCAATACATAGTATCCATATTCTACATCACAACTTCAAAATCTTAGGATTTATAGGCTTGATGTGATAAGATGCCATATCTTCTTCTGGATATTATGCAAAGACTTCTAGTTTTGATTGTGTATATGTTTTTAGCATCAACATTTCAGATCACACTATGTGGTCCATAATCAAGATGTAAGAGCATGTAGGATATGTAAAATGTGTTGACCAGACCCAATAACTAGGAGGGGGTGAATCAGTTATTCCCACAGACTATAGAAATTTTTTTCTCTATTGATAAACTATTAAACATCCACAATAATAATTTTTGATTTATTGGTTAAGAACATAAAACATCCATGAAAAAAGTAAACATGTAAACAAAGGAACATCGACATAGAGAACACCAAGATTTATGTGAAAATCCCAAACATAGAAATCCCATAGATAAGCTAATTCTCATAAAATGTAAACACTGGTTAAGGTGATTTGTAAAAAGGCTCACTATCGGTTGTGCTCATAGTAGGTAAGGCTCGTTATCAGCCGAGATAACTATCCTTAAATATGAAAAGGCTCAATGCCAATACAATGAAATATGAGTTGATAAACTTGCATCTTAATATGCATGAACAATTCAAAAATTAAGCTCTATTACCAAAATGACCAATAGATCACTAGCTATCTGATCCATTATTGTCAATATGCAAGCACTAAATGAATCTTTGTTCTTCCACCTCAGTTAAAATTACTCACATACAACACTAACATAGGTTTGAACTATATTTTTCACCACATACACCATACCCTCTACTCATTAATACAAAAAGCTTCTCCTTTATTTATACTATTATCTGATCATACATATATCAGCTTCACACCAAACATGTGACAACCCAAATGCTAAGGATATTACAATTACATTTAATACAAAATATTGAACCTAAATCTAGGACATGCATAAAACCAATAACACACTACAACACGACCCACAGATAGGTCACACTTAAGAGATGTGACAATGTATATTAAATTTTCTAAGAGCTACCACAACCAAGACCAAAAGATGTGGCCATTGATTGAAGAATCACCATTATACATTATAGCCAATAAACTAGAAATATCTAATGAACTTGCACAATTATCTAGATACCTATAGAAACTCTATATCAAATGCAAGCACCAAAAACTGATAGAATAGTCTTTGTAAAATAGAACACTAAAAGCATGCCAGTGCACCAAAAATAAATAGATCATGAGTAGGACAATTTACATTGCCAAGGAACACTAGGAACACCAAAATTATTCATACTGAACCTTTCTTGTGATTAGCCAAACACCAAAAATGTTCATATTGAATATGTCATGTGTATAACCAAAACTCCTATTGCATCACTAATAATCAATAGGTACATAACCAAAAATACCAATAACCAACCAATACTACCAAAGTGTTAGTATGGAGGTTTTGAAATCAATGACAATCAATGCCAACAACAATTTAATAAGTCTAACAATTGCTCCCTTTGGCATTGATGGAAAAGTATTGAAACAACAAAAAAACTCCAAAAACTCCCCTTGAGTAAATGCAACATGTATTCTCCTTTTCTCTCCCCCTTTTTAGAAAATGGAAAAGGGCCAAAAAACTAACAAAATAAAATCAAATTAATACAATATTCTTCATTGAAAATACCTTTTTATACCTCTCCTTCCAAATAGGAAACTACTTCTTCCACTCAGCAATTTCTACCTCCATTCGAGCACACAAAATGACATAATCTACCATCATGTCAAATGACTTCGTCCAATCCAAGGACTAAAACCTCTACACAAAATACTCTACATTGGCTAGGATGCTAGAAAAAAACTCCAACTAGACCTCAATCGTGTCTCTCACTAGCCAAAATATTTTTAGTAGATCTTCTCTCTATCTCTACAGTAGCAACCATTCTGTTTGAAGTTCACAAACTCTAATTCTTTATTTTCCATCTTGATCCTTGAAAATATCATATGACTTACCAAGCTCATTCAATTCCTTCTCAATAACTTCACTTTGTACTTTGAAATTTTCTACAACAGCAGGCCACCGAAGACAATACCTATAAATATCTACAATATCCTTCACACACTTCTTCATCTCACCAATAACTCCAGAGAGTCTCCATTTTGGATTTCCACACTTCATCATTATGCATTTGTTCAGCATTGGGTAATCTAATCCAAATTGCAATGACTCAATCTTACCATTCATGATTAACTCTTCCAGTAACATTCTAGAACACTAGAAACTACAACCCTTCTACTAATCATATGATTAGTCAGAAAATTTGTCACCATCTTCTTGTCCTCTGAAGAACATTCAATCCAAAAACCATCAAGCTTTCCATACTCATCATTTTCCAACATGGTTATCATTGTACTCGAATCTACATGCATAGACTTTCCCAGAGAGGGAACACAACTATCCATATTTTCTTCCTCTTCCTTAAATTCCATCTTTTCTGCAATATTTTCTTCACCTTTATCTTCTTCCCCATGTTCTAAAATTGTAACTATTTATTTTCCTTTCTCACCAGTCTTGAACTTCTTTAATTCAAGAGATGAACCACTGACAACTTCTTCTAGATACTTTTGACCAGAGGAGGAGCCCTCCTCACAATTACTTACATACATAGCACGAGAAACAACCAAACTAGAAAAAATATTCATTTGTAATGTAGAAAAATGTTCCTTGCATACACTCACACTGTCCTACAAGAAATTTTGATATTTGTAAATCTTCTCACCAACATGAATCCTAGTTCTCCACTTAAATTTCTCATTTTTTGGCAAATATTTCATAAATTAGAATACCAAGCACAACAAAAATGAACCAAACTTAAATGCATAGCCATCTTCAACTTTAATTTTTACATTCTCAAGGAAGTTGTCCAACAATATTTTACACGAATCTATTTGCACATTCTCCTTCACTATCTTGCATGAAATATACATAAATAAAGTATAAATCAAACCGTCATGACTTTGAAACTGAATTTTGTAGGAAACAACATAAGCAACATATTGTATAATTGGATCTTCAATGGTACCTATAAGAAATAAATGTTGGTCATGACTAATTTCTATAAGATCTTCTAAATATTGATAATTGATAGAATTCTTCCAAGGTAATTCACCAATACTCTACAATCCAATAACTTCCTTAGTTACTTCCTTTGATATTACATATTTTTTGTCAAGTATTAAGGTTTTTCCACAAAACTGAATAAGAAAAAATAGAATAAACTCATTGTCATTACACCATGAAAATTCACTCTAGATATCAAGCCCAATATATTTGATTCTCTACATATCCTCCATAATAAATCTAAAATTCAATTTCTTGATACATTTATGATAAAAAGTCCTTTAATTAAACATTCTTCATCTTCTTCTCTATGGATGCAAGAACAATAGACTTGGGTGCAATAAAATATTTAAAATAAACTTCTTACACAAGTTCTCTGCAAGTTCACAGTTTTTCTTTCATGCTACAATACCAAATATTTTAAAAGTTCTTCCTTCAAAGCCATGAAACATGACAATTAAATTTCCTTCCAAAATTTAAATATTGTTGATGCAACTTAGCCTTTATATGCACTTCACATCAATCTTGATTAATAACCACATTTATTAACTGTACAATCATTATACCAAAGGCATGCAAGTGTTAACCGATATCACCTCAGGAAGAGGAGTGTCTCAATTATCATGTTGAGTACTCCCTGTGAGCCGAAGCATTCAGCTCAGTTATTCGGAGAGCTAGTACTCAGATCCATTACCACTAAAATTTCCAAACCATCTGAAATATTCCTCCATTCTATCTTCTTCTTATGAGCTCTATAAGATTTTGGGATTTACCCTAATTTCCTAGCAAACTATGGCTTTCACCACTTCCTTCTGGCACACTCCCCTAATTCATGGGAAAAAATTGATGTGTCTAGACAAGGCCAGCTAGGTCATCCTTGTCCTAGAGCCTTGTGCTTCACTTGGCTCCAAGCCCGATGCAAGGATTTTTCTCCAAGGTCTTCAATTAAGGTCAACCTATGAAATCAAATCCCTGAAATGTGTATAAAAGGATACTTCTTCTTATCATTTTTACATCCATGATTACATCCACACTTTATATACACACACATGCGAGCTATCATTCATTATGCATTCAAGAGATTCAAGTGGAAGAAAGCATCTAGTAAAGGCATACTTTATTAAGCTTTCAAGTTCAACGAAGCCATAAAAATTCTTCAAGCATTTAAAGTCTTAATTTCCATCATGCATTCAAAGAATTTCCTTCCATAGATCTAGCTTCTTTCCCCATTAGAGGCCAAGTAAGGGAGTTTACAATCAAGGAAGGAGATCTACATTCATCCATCAAGTTTTCTCTTTCTTCAATTCAACATTTTGGTGAAATACATCTACTACATAAGGTTTTGGTGTACATGATTTCCTTTTTATTTTTATGTTGATTCAAAGCTTTTGTATCAACATTCTTAATCACATATTTATGTAGACAATTGCATCTACATGGTATTATATATTGCATTGTTTAGCTCTAATATATGCTACATGATAACATTCTTTCAAAGAGATTTATTTTATTTCAAGGTTGATTCCTATATAGGGGCTTGACCAAGGAAAGCCCCTTTCCATAACATTTTCCTATTTTTCTGTATGTGCAGGTGTAGTTTCAAGAGTTTTAGAGCCAGATTTAGAAAGATTAGAACCAGTAACATGTTCTCTGCAATTTTCATTGGCTTTGGAGTTAAAAGGAAAAGGTTGTAAATTTCACCCTCATCCTCTGTTTTGGTATTTTAACAAAGAGAAGTTGCAAGTGCCTAAGGTATAGATTCAAAGTCTTATATGATTCTAACATCTCTTCTATATTCCAAATCATATCTAAAGATCTATTTGCCTCTTCTTTCTTCAAGGTTAGTTTATTTCTGTATTTTCCTCTTTCAACTTACTTTCATAGATCAATTCTACATATCATTTATAGCTTTGCAAATTCAAGGAATCCAAAACCCTACATTGTGTAGATCATAAATTGGCACCCTTACTCTTTGACTCTTCTAATTAGATTCACCTTGTTAGAGCTTTTTGCATTCTTATGTATGTATAATTTGGTGTTCTACCATTGATCACCATTTTATCCATTATAGTGTCATTGTCTTTTGATTCTTCCAATTCCTTTTCTAGAGTAGCAACTCTATCTTTAGATCCTTCAACTCTCAACTAACCTCCTTGTGTCTTTCTTTTGAACCTCTTAAGTTGATCTCTTAATTTTGCAAAGAAAGCATTTTCTTCCTTCAAGTTTTTCTTTAGCTCCTCATTTCTAAATTTAGTACCTTCAATATCACTCATCATGACTTTCCAATATTCTTTAGTGTATAATATGTCTTCCATCTATTCAAGCATCCAAGATCTCCCTCAAGTAGTTAAGCTCTATATGCAAGGGACCAAGCTTTTATACCAACTATTGAATAGGTTGAATAACTGAGATGAGGGGTAAATGAGTTATTCCTACAAACTTAAAAAAAAATCTTTCTTGGTAAAATATTAAACATCCATAATAAAAACTAATGATTTATCGGTTAAGCACATAAAATATCCATGGTAAAAGTAAACATGTAAACACAGAGAACACCAAAATTTGCATGAAAAACCCAAATTGGGAAAAACCATAGAGAATATAACTCTCATAAAATATAAATATTGATGAAGGTGAAACTAGTTTAGGTGATTTGTGCAAAGGCTCACTTCCATTTGTTCTCATTGTAGGTAAGGCTCACTTATAATCAATATAACTACCCTTAAATATGAAAAGTTTCGCTATCAATACAACGATGGATACATTGAAATACAACCTAATAAAATTGCATATAGCTATACATGAACATTTCAATAATTAAGCTTTGTCACCATGATTACTAGTAGATCACTAACTGTTTGATCCACTTTTGTTGGTGTGTAAGCATTGAATGACTCTTCATTTTGACACCTCAATTAATACTTCTCACATAGAACATTGTCATAGGTTGGCACCCTATTTTTCATCATATACATCATACCCTCTACTCTAAGATACAAAAAGGCTCTCATTTATTTATGTATGCACCCTAAAATGGTCGCCTATACTTTGGGCCCCATTCTTCAATTTATCAATTTTTTGAATCAATATTTTTAAATTAAATCAATTTCCTTGATCAAATCCTAATTCTATCATTTTATTTGATTATATTCTATGGGCTAACTATTTTATCCTAAGTCTTTATTTATTTAAAAGGAATTCCCTCCCCTTTTATTAAATAAAAAGCCCCAACTTTCCTCTTATCCTAAGTTGCACAAATAAAGCATTATTCTTATTTTATAAAAAGGAGAAAAGGCATTTTTGTCTCACATGAGGCTCAAAAGTCAACACTTCTTTCTCATTGGAGGAAACTTGTGCACATGGATTCCTCCTCTTTCAAACTCCACCCTTGATCAAATCTTTTGCCTCTTAATTTCCATCATCTGTTGATTCTAATTTCTTATAAAAGAAGAGCTCTCTTCTCATTCTAGACACCAATTCTTTCATACTAATCTTATGTTGTAGGATTTCTTGGTGATTTTGGAGCTTTGGAGATCTTGTTGCATTCTAGCTTTCATTCTTGCATCATAGCTTAGCTTTCATGGCATTTTTTTATTATTATCCTTTCATGTTTCTAGCTTAACTCACATAGCTTAATTAGTAAGGCTTGTAATACTTCCATTTTCATAGCATAGTTTCATTCTTGCATCTTCATTCTAGCATAGCATTGCATTGCATTTTCATCTTTATTCTTGAAGATATTGGCATTCTTGCCCTTGTCTCTTTGAATCTCCCATTGTGTGGTTTACTAGCAAGGTTATTGGCTTAATAGCTCTAGCTGAGAGCATTCTTAATCCTTGTGACTCCATGCCTAGGGAGCTCTAGGTCACTTTCTCAAGGTTTCTAATCCATGGATTCTCTTGGAAGTAATGACTTAGAGAAGTGCACATTTTGAGTGTACATTTTTGGCGCCCACCGTGGGGCAGAACACTTTATTTTGTCCTTTCTTTTCATGCATTTCCGTTAATTTTTCATCATATTTTGCTTGTTGTTTTAGCTATTTTCCTATACTTTCTGATAGAATATCATATGACAGTCTTCCAGTATCATACAACAATTTTTTTGTATGCCTATGTGATCCTTTTCCAGTAAAAGTATCATATGTCCTTGCAAGATTCTGTCGCAGTGACATATAGAACTCCATCATCTGGACACAGTGTGATATGTCGTATAGAGAGAAAGTATCGCACCAGTATACTGCGAAGTATCATACAAATTTTTTTTCTGATAGAACTATCACCCAGGCCTGGCAGTGACTGACTTTGATCGTTTCTTTGCAAGATTTGATTTTTTTGGTTCAGATTTATGATTTGCTATGGTAGAAAAGAGGTTTACTTGTGGATTTTACCTGATTTTATTGTGCTAACCTTTGTGGGGATAACAAGTTGTGTTTGTAGGTGTGCCCTCATTTCTTGAATATTTTCCAAAAAGATTGCATGTCAAAGCTTCAAATGCACAAGGGCTACTAATCTTTTCTTGCAGGGTTGCCCAAAGCATAAAAACAATCAAGTGTTTGTTCATTGCTTTCATTTTTAAGTGTGGCATATACTAGTTGATTCTTTTCTTAGGCACTTAATATCTTGTTGTAGGAGTCTTTTGGTGGTAGGAGAGTATGCTCTTCACCTTTGTGGTGAACCAAAAATCTTGACCCACTTCTAGATTTTGAAAGCAAGAGGCTAATTGAACTTTGCTTGGTGTGTTTGGGAAAGATTTTTGAGATAGGAGAGTATGCTCTTCACCCTTGAGGTGAACCAAAAATCTTGACCCTCAAAATTTAATCCACTTTTTGTTTAGTTTTAGAATCCTTTAGCGGGGCTGCTCTTGAGCAATCAAGAGGAATGACCCAAGTGGGGACAAGCTAATACCGAGCTATTTTGACCCACTATAAAATCAAGGCTATTAAGGACACAAAACCTTGGTAGACATAATACATGTCTTTGTTTGGTGTGAGTATGATGAAGGGTGCTCCCCTTAATACCACAAACACATAACAGAAATAGAGAAACAACAACAATATGCAAGAACAAAAAACTGGCTTCTTATTATCTCCACAAATGTGGAATTACAAACTTTTAGAGTTACAATATGCAAAGCCACATGGGCATTCCCTTACAATATTCTATAGGAAAAACCCTTGAATCAATACCTAGATCTATACCTTGAACTTCCCTAGACAACACTATGGGCCCTTCTTTATATAGACATTTTCCACCAACCGAGAAGGTTCTAGAAATTTAGCCCTTAGGGTTGACCAAACTTAGAATTATTTTAATTTTCAATTTATTACATCAAATTCAGCTCAAAATAACTGTTGAAACCCAAACGAAAATTTTGAAAGAAAATTATTTTCTACCATTTTAGGTGACCCGACTTTCGGAGACCATAAGTCATCACTAGTTGACCCAATTGACTATTATAACCCCATTTTGGAAAGGCCACAAAGCGCTCTACAGGCTTGACTCATGCAAGTGCTTGTCACCAAAATTTTTCACCTCATCTGGGGCCTCTAAAGCCTTCAAAACTGAGTTCAAAGTTTTTGTACCTAACTACCAATACTGAAAATCTTCAATATCTTCAAAACTAGACCTGATCTAGCCATGAAACTTTACTGGAAGGCTGATAAGACTGAGATGAACCTCCACATGTGAAGTCAGAACATTCTGAGATCATATGACCAACTTAATAAAAATAGCAAGTTTCCATAAATAGCATCTCTGCATAAGATAGCCCTTATTGAATACAAAAACAAAAATATTTTTTGGTGATGCAAGATTGCTCTTACACCCAGGATGCTCCTGCATCAGACACCCGGGGTAATTTGAGAAGTGACCCCGTCACGTCTTAGGTGTGTAGAGAAAAACCAAGATGGTTAACCTCCTCCTTTGTCATCCATGATGAATCTTCAATAGGTCATCCTTTCCACTTGACTAGATATTCTTCATATGTTTTGTTCCTTGTACTTCTACCAACATGACTATCCAGTATATCCTCAATCTCTTTGGTATATGAACTAGTTGCTGGAATACTCCAATGTGTTGTTGTGATCTCATCTTCAACACCTCCCTCACGATACTCTTTCAGATCTAAAATTTTAAGAAGTGGTGAAATATTTAGCTCAGTAGGCAATTCTACTTCATATGCATTTCCTGAATCATGCTTCTTCAGTATTTTACATGGCCCAAACAATTCATTTTCAATTTTTTATATATACCAACTAGAAATTGCTCCTTCTGCAAATGAACCATGACTTCATCTCCAACCTAAAATTCCTTATGCCTCATTTTCACATCTTCCTTAGCCTTATACTACGCATTCATTTTGGTAATATGCTTCCTCACCTCCTCATGGATCTTCTTCAAGTGTTCTACAAAATCTTCAGCTTCAGCACCACTTATTTCTCCTTTATCTATCTTTCTCAAATTAGATGCATTTCTAAGACTACTCTCATATACAATCTGGAATGGTGATTTACCAGTGCTCCTATTGATAGAATTATTATATGCAAATTTTTCCTATGGTAAAATCAAATCCCATCCTGTTGGCTTATCTCCAACCAAACATCTCAGCAAATTTCCCAAACTCCTATTCACCATCTTTTTCTATCCATCAATCTATGGATGATGTGATGAACTAAACTTCAAATCTTTCTTCAACTTCTTCCATAATGTACACAAAAAATATCCAAAGAACTTAGTGTCCCTATCTAAAACTATACTCTTTGGCAAACCATGCAGTATCACCACTTCTCTGAAAAATAATTCTGCTACATGAACAACATCATTAGTCTTCTTGCAAGGAATAAAATGTGTCATCTTTGAAAATCTGTCAACTACCACAAAAATTGAATCATGTCCCCATTGTGTCCTTGGTAAACCAAGAACAATGTCCATACTGATATCCTCCCAAGGCTTCTCTGGTACAGGTAATGGCTAATACAGCCCTGTATTTTGCTTCACTCTTTTTTTCATCTGACATACTCTATAACTCTATACAAACTTCTTGACATCTTGTTGCAACTGTGGCCAATAATAATTCTCACTAACCAAAGCAAGGGTTTTATCATGACCAAAATGTCTAGCCAATCCTCCACTATGCTTCTCCTTGATGAGATTCTCCCTCATAGAACTTCTTAGAATGCACAACTGACTCCCTCTGAATAGCATATCATCCTAAATGATGAAATCTAGCCACTTCATCCTATCTAGAGTAACAGGTTCTTTACAAGCTTTCCAAGCTTCACCAAAATCAAAATCCTCTAGATACAAATTCTTGAGTTCCTTGAACCCAACCACCTCAATCTGCATCTCTGTCAGCAATAGTTTCCTTCTGCTAAGAGCATCTACAACCCTGTTAGACTTTCCACTCCTGTGTTTCAAAACAAATGTATAACTATGCAAAAAATCAACCCATTTCAAATGCCTTTGATTCAACTTTCCTTGACTATTCAAATATTGCAAAGCTTGATGATCAGTATACAAAACAAACTCCTTAGGAAGCAGATAGTGTCTCCACTTCTTCAATGCCTGAACTATAGCATAAAATTCTTGATCATAAACAGAATATTTTCTCTTGATATCATTTAACTTCTCACTAAAATAAACAATAGGTTTACCTTCTTGGCTCATAACAGCTCCTTTTGCATTACCACTAGCATCACAATCTACTTGAAACACCTTATTAAAATCAGGAAGTGCTAAAATAGTTTTTTTTGTAACCTTTTGTTTCAACAGTTTAAAACTCTTATCTACCCCATTAGTCCACTTGAATCTTTTCTATCCCCTCTCATTGTTTCATTGAAGGGTCCACAAACACTGCTATAATTTCTGATAAACTTTTTGTAAAAGCTAGCAAAACCATGAAAAGACCTTACTTCAGTAGCAGTCCTTGGATTAGGCCATTCAAGGATAGCTTGTACCTTCTCTAGGTCCAGTTTTAGACCTTCTGCTGAAACTACAAATCTCAAATACACTAACTCTTTCTTCACAAAACTACACTTCTTCAAATTAATCAACAATTTCTCATCTCTTAACTTCTCAAACACCATATGAATATGCATCATATGCTCTTCCAATGTCTTACTAAAGATCAAAATATCATCTAGGTACACAATGACAAACTTACCTTGAAATTTTTTCAGAACCTCATTCATGAGCTGCATGAAAGTGCTTGGTGCATTGGTTAGCCCAAAAGGCATGACTAACCACTCATACAGTGCTTCCTTTGTCTTGAAGGTAGTCTTCCATTCATCTCCTTCTTTGATCTGAATCTAGTGATATCCACTCTTTAGATCTATCTTTGAGAAATACACAACACCACTCAAACAATCTATAATATCATCCATTCATGGCAATGGAAACCTATACTTGATTGTGATCTTGTTTATTGCTCTGGAATCTGTACACATCTTCTTCTCCATTTTTCTTTGGTGCTAATACTGTCGGTTCAGCACATGGACTCAGGCTCTCCCAAATCAACCCCTTCTGCAATAACTCATGTACTTGTCTATTCAAATTTTCACTTTCTGTCAGTGTCATTTTGTGTGCTGCCTTGTTTGGCAAACTAGCTCCTGGAATCAAATCTATCTAATGACTAATCTTCCTTACTGGTGGTAATCTATCAGGTACATTATCAGATACAATATCCTAAAACTCATTCAAAAAATTTACAACCTCTATAGGTACATCCTCTACTTCCTCTTTACCAGCTTTTGGAATTAAAGCAAAACACACTGTAGACACCGAAAAATCCTTCAGAAAATAAATTATTTTTGTTTTTTAAAAATCCTTGATGACATCATCATTTACTAATTAATTATTTATTTAATTAATTAATTTATTTTTATGGCATTAAATCCCTCTCTCTTAATTAAAAATCTTTAATTAAGGAATCTAGCCTAAAAATATCATTTGGACATTATCCCTAATTTATTAATTATTTAATTAATAAATTGACCAAAAAACTTCAAAAATAAATTAATTTATTTTTAATTTATTTTTTATCCCAAAGTTGGCCAAAATTCTAAAAAGCACTAAACTCTTCTAGAAAGTCCTAAACCTTCCTCTAAATGGGTCAAATCCCTAATCTAGTCCCTTCAAACCCTAAGCCTAGATATTTAATATTTATTAAATTTACCTTTAATAAATATCTAAATCTCACCAAAAGCCACTTGCCCATCCCTTTCTCCTAATCCTAATCCTAATCCCCTTTCTAATCTTGTCACATTCCATTAGCAAAAGGTTTACCAAAACTTATGCTAACCTCCTCTTAGTCATCCTCCTTAGTCAACAAAGATGGCCACCTCTTGGCCACCTCTTGTAAATGCATTTAAGAATGCATTTAAGCCTTCCTTATCTTTCTTACATGCATTCATTATGCATTTAAGACCTTCTTATCCCTTCCTTGCCACCTCTTAGCCTTGGGCACATTTACCAAATTGTGCACATGCCCTCAAACTTTCAACTCAATTCTCCCTTGACACTTGTCCTTGACTCAACCCTAACCTTAGCCCTAACTCTGACTCATCCTTTTAACCCAAGCCCTTCCCTTTTCCTATAAATACCCTCACTCCCTAATGCAAATCACCTTTCAACTCTCAAACTCAATAGCAAAGTTATAATGCCATTTTCATTCTAGCATAAGTATAAACTCATCATTTTAGATCATTTTCAAGCTTAAAACACATCTAAATTAGCTTAATTGGATTAACATAGATTCATTTCTTGTTTAATCAATCTTAGTTCATCTTTTAGCTTTGCATATTTGTGTGTTCTTGAGGCCTTTGAGGCAAAATAGGTTCCTCATACCTATTTTGTGTCATTTTGGGTCTTCTTGATCCTCAAATCATCATTTATCTTGCATGCTCCAAGTGCTTGAGTTTGCACACCCACATCCATTTATATCCAAGCATATCAAACGGTGCATGGGCACATCTGTTTTAAGCTTAAATTGAGGTGGCTTTGATTTTAGTTTGTTCACCATTAAATTTGATTTGATTATATGCTATGACGTTTGTTTGTCTTTGGCCTTCAAAACAGGTTTAGGTGCACACTCAAATCCTAGAATACATTTTGGCACGCCCGGTGGGAGAGTAACCACAATCATTTTGATGAAATTATACTTTATATGCTTGTATTTTGCAGGAAATAAAAGAAATGTCACCTTCATGAAAAGAAATGACGCCTACAGTAATTAAATGACGCCTACAGCAATTAAATGTCACCTACAAAGAATCCAGTCACGCCTTCATGCAATTAAATCATGCCTTTGAGGAAAGAAATGACGCCTATGACCTCTATTTTCACGCCTGCATAACTAAGATTTTCCTGTGATCGATAACTTCTGTTACGTCCCAGAATTTTTCTTCTGTCGCCTGCATGTAAAGAAATCACGCCTGTAACGAAAGAAGTCACGCCTCTAGTTTTTTATCTGTCGCCTTTTGAGGTACAGAATGTCACCTGTAAGAATTAAATGTCGCCTCTGAACTTTCGAGTGTCGCCTATAAGCTGGACAGTGTCACTTTTTTGACTTTTTGTCTTGAGTTGCTTGGGACTAGTTTTTTTCATTTCTTTTATTACAGCAAAGGTCAAAACAAAATCTTGAATGACATTAAGGAAATGAACTTAGGTCCTAGAGTGTCATTGTCAATTTGAAAATCAAACCAAATCTTGAATGCACTAAAGGAACAAACAACTCTATTCCCTCATCTGTTTCAAGATTTCAAAGCAAGCAAACAAATTCAATCTTGAGTGATCTAAGGGATAAAACAAAGCTTTTTCAAAGTTCTTAAATCAACTCGCTAATCAAATCTTGAATGCACAAAAGGGAAGAACTTGCAAACGTTCAATTCATTTTACATTTTGAGGAAAAGAACAAGTCAAAATCTAATCATGAGTGTCTTCATTTCAAAGTTCAAACATCACTTAATCAAAATTGGGAAAATGAACAAAATCTGCTTGATGTGCATGTAGGAGTTTTTCAATTCTTGCATAATCCTTGTTAGAGTAAGCAACGTGGAACATTTGAACTTGGATAAGTTCACCTGTTCTACTTTTAGCGAGGCCTGTCCAAGGAGAAGCGCTTCCTCCTTGGAGAACGACCTCAAACTGGTATCCCCTCCGGCTGGTATACAAATAAGCGAATACCAAAAGAATCGCTTACATCTCCTAATCGCCAGGCATTCGTGCCAAACACGTGTCTGGGGATGGTAAACATTCCTCTCCCCCAGCATAATTGGCAAGGCTCTTAAGTGAGTCATGGATGATCAGCAAAACCGGGTATGGAGACTCCACGAAACTAATAAAAACCTGATAAAATAGAGGCTACCCTATCTACATCCGAAAGTATCAAAATCCTTGTGCAAGGACCGATTCCAAGGGGTTTACCGGGTTGCCTCAAGATTACTCACCATTTGTATTCCCTTCTGGGGGATACCAAGCTGTGGGAAAGCGATTTTGATACTCACCTTCCTTAGGTAGATCTGTTTGAAGTGCTTGACAGTCAAAGACTCTGTGAAAACACTTGTTGAAACATACACTTTCAAAGCTTTGTCAGAGTCAGTTGCTTTTGTTTGTATCCCGCAGGGTTGCTTTGTCCCTTGCGGAGATTGCTTTGACTTTAACCTTTGCCATTGGAAACCTTTGCCTCAAAATCAGAAGCCTCTTTTCCAAGTGATGCCCAGCAAGAACAAACATCCTAAAGCAAAGTTGCCCAAATCCCAAGCCTATCAAGAGCAAAAATTTTCCAAGAAGAAACTCAAGACCTATCAATCCATTATCCAAGCAACCCAAGCAGAGGAGAAGTCCCAAGCTAGACTTGAGAACATTGCCCATAACGCCCGTATCAAACAGTTCGCCTTCCATTTCCGAGTTAACCATCACTTTGTCAACCTTGAGCCAGAAGATTAGCCAAATCCTTGTTCATGTCTTGTTCCATCTTCAGATCTTGAAATCTTGTCTCAACAATCCTTCATCTTAGTTTCATCCTAGTTTCACCCTTTGCATCAGCATCAAAACCCTAATTGCATTTCAGAACATCATAAAGTGCATTTATCTTCCTACTAGCATTCTAGAATCAATCCTTGTCATTTGCATTATCCCTTTAGATAGAGCATTGTCCCTTCACCACCTTTTCCACCAGCATCCCCCCATCAGCTTTCCATATCTTTACAGCAAATCCACCATCTTTTGTTCCAAATCCAGAGTTCCACCAACACTTAGTGTTCTACCTTTTGAGTTGTTCCTATCCTATATCCAAGATCAGAGACCATCATCTTCTTTTTTGGCACAACGTGTTGTCATAAAGAAATCAAACCTTGTCCTTGCATAGCCATCATCTCGAGCAAGAGATTGGAGTGTATTGATAAGAAAATTTTTGACCAAAGATCATCAGTCTATCTTAGGTTGACCCCATCATATCTCTGATCCTCCATTTGGGAAAAACAATAGCTCGTTTGTTGACCACTCAGTAATCTTTCACCAGCTTTCCACCAGCAACCTATCTTTCCTCCACCGTCTTGATCCATATCAGTTCCATCCAGCTTCCATCATCACCATCTTGATCCCTATCTTTTCATTTTCATCTTAGAAGTCATCATCTTTAGAAGTTCATCAACTTTGCATCCATCAACATCTTTTAGCCAAACATCTTGCATCCATTTAGCACTTGCATCTCCATGCCTGTTGAGACCAGATCTCGGAAAAGAAGAAGCATGAATCCTTATCCACCAACAACCTCATCTGATCCCAACCTTTTCACCAATGCCATGATGACCTACAATCCCTAGATCCAAGCCAGTAACCCATGTGAAGATCCAAACATCCCTTCATCCCCCTTGGAAAACCAAGCATTTGTAAATCCTCCAGAAAGCCCACCAGCAACCAATGCCCTTGTACCACAACATCAGCAAAGCACGTTTGTTCACTACCTACCAGAAAGTACCTCCATCCCGCCATCTTTCTATCCACGCATCCCCATCAAAACAATCCAAGTTCCAGCACAAGCATATTCTCCGTTCCCCGATCCTATCATGCAAACACCCCAAGAGCTTTCCACCATTCCCCTTTTCTTGCAAGGAAGCCTCACCAGTCCCATGACACAAGCTGCAGTGCCATCCTCTCCATCTCATACCCCTTTTGCTTCATCATCTGCCATGGCTGCCCAAGCCCAAATCCAACACTTTACCCAAAGTCAGCTTCCACCTCTCACGCAAGCTTTTACACCAAAAGCTTCGCCACCATCCGCAAGTCAAGCAACGCCTTTCACCATCAAAGGAGCACCGTCACCCTTCACCCCCCAAGCACCCATACCTTCTTCTTTGGGGTTAGCGCAATCGCTTCCTATTCCAACCTCATCTTTCTCTTGGGTGTTTCCTTCATTTTCCTCCTCACAAGCATCTGCTCAACCACAACCTCAACAAGCTCCTTTCTCTCAACCATCATTCGTGTCCCAAGCTCCTATTGTTCCTACCATTCCATCATCCACTGCAGTGCACCCTAACACAAGCTCTCAGTGGGGCCTTACACAAGAAGAAATGAAGGCATGGGGGATCCCATCTCAATCCCCTACATCTATGGTTTCAAGTCAACAAACCGCCTTCACCCAAGCAGCACAGCAGCAACTACCCCAACCACCGCTGGCTTCAAGCTATTCATCCCAAATCCCAAATACCTTCTAGCAAGTTACACCACCTCAACAGCCAACTTTCCCCAGCTATCTTACCCCATCACCCTTTGCTTCTAGCTTTCCTACATCTTTTCCACCTCTAAGTAATGCAGGCATGCACCCAGCTTATATCAGCCAAACTCAAAGCCAACCTTAGCAACTACCACCATCATACCCGCAAGCAGCATCATTCCAACAGCCTCCCCCACAGCAACCACATGTCCCCTTTCAGCAAACACCCATCATTCCTCCACAACAGCAAGTCCCTTGCTATCAGCCCTAGCAACAAATCCTTATCATCCCCCAGCAACAACATGTTCCCACCCATCAGTTACAACAGCAAGTTCCAAATGTCCAATATCAGCAAGCAGTCCCACAACAACCGCCAGTTCAACAATAGTAAGAAGCCCAACAACATCAAGTGATTCCATATCATTTACCACAATATCCCCCTATGCCACACCAGCAATATCCCCAGCAACCATTGCCCCAAAATCAGTTCCAACCCATTTATCCCAAGCAAGCACCATATCTAGTTCCACAGCTTCCATCACAAGCAGAAGTTCCAGTTCCCTCACCCCTCAATGCTGAGTGGGAAGCAATGAAAAATACTCTAAAGGAGCTACAAAGTGGAACAGAGAATAAAACATACAAGTTCGAAGAGGTGTGCTCATATCCCTTTGATCGGTCCATAGCAACTATCCCTTTCCCCAAGCATTTTGAGATGCCCAAGTTCGACAAGTATCAGGGGAAAGGAGATCCAGTAAACCATATCAAAGAGTTCTACATGGCATGTCAAGAAGTGGCTTACAGTGATAACTATCTCCTGCGCCTCTTTCCCAAAAGCTTGGGAGGAACTGCTGTTGAGTGGTTTTACAAAATACCACATGGGACAATAAAAACCTTTGCTGAACTCTCTGAGAAGTTCATCACACACTATGCCCATAATGTGGAGAATGAGTTGTCCTTGCTAGACCTATGCAACTCAAAGCAGAAAGATGGAGAAAGCCTTGCAGAATACTTGCAAAGATGGCAGAATCTTACAACCAGGTTATCATATCAGCCGCCAGAGAAGCACCTAACAAAGATCTTCATTGATAACCTGCATCAAAAGCTATCCCATCACATACGAATGAACTGTCTCCAGACATACCAAGACATCAAGAGCAAAGGTATAGGCATCCAGAAAGCTCTCCTAGATGAAGGCACTATTCGTCACTTCAAGGATGATTCCAAAAACAAAACCAACAATGATAAATCCCGTTATTGGAATCGTAACAAGAATGTTGTTACAGATGGAGCCACTGACACTAAAAATGTACAATTCGTTGTGGCTAGTCCTTCACTAGCTCAAAAATACCAAATGCCACAAGCGCCCATCTATCAGCAACCCCCAGCTCCCGCATATCAAGCACCTATTTATCAGTAGCCTCCTCAAGCTCATCAACCACTTGTGCAACAGTATCAGCAGCAATACCAACAGCAGCAACTAGCACGTCAAGGCAATCCTGTTAATGTAGTTAACGTTGCCCCAAGGCAGAACAAACCCAACAATCAAAACAATCCAAAGAGGACTTTCACACCTTTGGGTGAGCCTCTGGATCAGATCTTTTATCGGCTAGCCAAGGCAAATATGATCACATATCCTCCCATCCCACAGAAGGATGACAACGCACCAAAGTCTGATTGGTATAAAGAAAATAAATACTGTGATTACCATCATGTGAAGGGCCACACAACATTGAAGTGCATGCGGCTTAAGGACTACATCCAGGATCTCATTGATCGTAAGGAGATCCAAGTCGATGCACCAGCTCAAGCTTCACCCAACGCTGGTTTGCAAATATATCAAAATGTGTTCCTTCAACACGATGCCAGGAAGAATCAAGCCAATGCCAATCAGCCCCAAAATCATGGCAAAGGCAAGCAAGAAGATCACACAGCAGCCTACATCAACTATGACAAGTATGTCAGATGCATAACTCAAGTTGAACCCATCCAAGATGAGCCCACCATCAATACCATCCACGTCAGAGGGCCGGATCGACAATGTGCTGCAACTACCCGCAGTGGTAGGATAACTGTTGTCGGTGCTCCTCTGAGGTCAGCTGCTCCTCCAAGGCCAACGTCTACTACATCCACAACACAGTCTAACACCAGGCCAGCATCAAATGCATGCGCAACATAGAATAATGCACCAAGTGCACAATACAATATCATAGAGCATCTTGGGAACATGCCAGCCCAAATATCTATCTTGGATTTGCTCCGCACATCACCCATCCATCAGGAGATCTTGGAAAAAGCTCTAAAAGAAGGCCATGTCCCCACAGACATTAACACAACTCAGTTTGAAACTCTTGTGGGACACTTATCAGCAGCATGTGCCTTGTCCTTCAAAGAATCTGATATACTAGATGTCGCTCCTGACCATACTCTCCCTCTCCGCATTGCTGTCATGGTCAGAGATTTCACCATCAAACGAGTTCTAGTGGATAATGGCTCAGCCCTCAACTTGTGCACATTAAAATTCATCAAGAAGATCGGGTTCACAGAGGCCGACATACAACATGAGCAAATCACTATCAAAGCATATGATAACTTAGAGCATACCTCTAAAGGTACTATAACTTTGCCTATCCAGCTAGGCCCAGCAACGCAAGATACTCTCTGCCACGTTGTTGATCTTGACCTACCGTTTAATATCCTCCTCAGTCGTCCATGGATCCATTCCATTAAGGCCGTACCATCTACTTACCATTAGTGCATCAAGTTTCCACATCAAGGCACTGAGGTTACCATCCACGCTGACCCTAACCCCTTCGCATACTGCCTTGCGATGGAAGCATCTTTCCCTCATTCTACTCATTGTCCTGGAACTGATATTGGTACTTCTATTGCTAGCTCATCCCGATCCCATCGCGATCCAGAGACCATCCTCTCTTCCACCTTATCATCCATCAAGATCAACAACCAGGGTTGTGGCGAATACAGCCTCAGTGATGCATTTGCTATAGGGGCTCTTCCACGTGATCCACATACTCAAAGGCACCCAAGTTGTCAAAACAAGCCTGTTGAGGAACATTATAAGCTCAAGCAAATCGGAAACATGACTTTTGAGTCTCATGGTACCATCAACAGCAAAGAAATGGATCCAGATATTAACAAATGGTTATACAAAGATCCCCCATCACGTGACACACAACTTCTTGAGTACTTCAAAGAGAAATACCCAATCCCCTACAAAAATGTCACAGAACACTATAACTATCAAGGTGGTGGTCTAGGACCACAAGAGGATGGAAATTTGTTTCCTATCATACCATCCCAGAATCCAGAACAGCAAGGACTTGGCTATAATACCCCTCGCCTGCTTGAGCAAGAGCCCAATACCACAACTGTGGGCACTAACATGACCAACGTGAACTTTTCGAATAGCCAGGATGACCTTGTGGAAATCAAAGACATCCCCGAAGAGAAAGACATCCGATCCAACGATGATATCTTTGCCGACGACACCCTCCTGGGGACTTCTGTTCTCCAACAACTCTCCATTAAGCTCATAGATCTTCCCCTCACAAACCCCGACCTCATAGATTGGGACCAACCAAGCATCCCACACATCGATGAGTTCCAAAGCGCACAAGCACTCCTAGAATTCATGGGGGCATCAGATCCAGTAGTCAACTAGGATCCAACATCAACATCTGTTTATACGCTTCACCCAAAAGGATATTTTGGGGAAGAGGTAAGCTTTAGTCGCAAAAATGATAAAGCAAAAGAACATCATGAGTCTTTATGTGAAAACCCTTCTGGGGCACATTCTGATTCCAAAATAGTAAAAACAAAGGGCGTATCTTCTAGCGAAAACTTGGCAATTCAGGCGCTAGAAGATGAAGCCTTGCCTCTTCCCCCTATCCAAGATTATAGACCAAAGCAGTTGCCGATCATCATAGAGGAGACCAAGCCAATCAACTTGGGAACAGAAGAATATCCAAAGATCACCTACATTGCAGTCAACCTAACAGAAGGAGAAGAAATGGCTCTCAGTGCCTTGCTCAAGGAATCAGTTATCAACTTTGCATGGTCATACGCCCACATGCCTGGGCTTGATCCAAACCTTGTTGTTCATCATCTATCAGTAGATCCAAACGTCAAGCCAGTGAAGCAGAAGCTAAGGAAAATGCATCCAAAGGTAGCATTGCTCATCAAAGTAGAGCTTGAGAAGCTCCTCCAAGCTAAGATCATCAGAGCAATAAATTATTCAGAGTGGATCTCTAACATGGTGCCAGTCACAAAGCCTTCTGGTGACATCAGAATCTGTACTGATTTCAGGGACTTGAACAAGGCATGTCCTAAGGATGACTTCCCATTGCCAAACATAGACATGCTTGTAGACCTCATAGCGGGTCACGAAATGCTATCACTCATGGATGGATTTTCAGGCTACAATCAGATTCATATAGCAGAAGCAGATCAACATAAAACATCATTCACAACCCCATGGGGTACCTTCTGCTACAACATGATGCCATTTGGGCTAAAGAATGCAGGGGCCACATATCAGAGAGCAATGACAGCCATCTTCCATGACATGATCCACAAGATCCTTGAAGACTATGTGGATGATATCCTTGCAAAATCCAAAACAAGGGATGAACACCTCAACATCCTAGAACATGTGTTTGATCATCTGAATCATTATGGCTTAAAGCTTAATCCTAAGAAATGTATCTTTGGTGTTACATCTGGCAAGCTTCTAGGCTTCATCATCTCTAGATGAGGCATAGAGATCAATCCTAAAAAGGTAAAAGAAATAACAGAGATGCCTCCACCAAGAAATCTCAAACAGCTCAGAAGCCTATAGGGCAAGCTTCAATCAGTACGGCGGTTCATCTCGCAACTAGTGGACAAGTGCCAACCATTCTCACATCTCTTATGCAAAGACACCAACTTCAAGTGGGATCCCATATGTCAAAGAAGCTTTGATAAGCTCAAGGAGTATCTAGCTAATGCTCCAATCCTAGTACCACCGGTTTTAGGATGCCCACTCATCCTTTACATCTCAACAATAGCTACAGCACTAGGGGCACTCCTAGCACAGCATGATGATGAAAATAGAGAATGAGCTATCTACTACATCAGTCGCACTCTTGTGGGCTATGAGCTTAACTATTCACCCATGGAGAAAGCATGCTTAGTAGTGGTCTTTGCCACTCAAAAACTTAGACATTACATGCTTAGCCACACAATCAAGCTCATATCAAAGGTGGACCCTCTTAAGTATCTGTTATCAAGGACAACCCTCACAGGCCGTATGGAAAAATAGGTCATGTTACTCAGCGAATTTGACATTCAGTATGTAGATCGCAAAGCAATCAAAGGGCAAGTCATTGCCCATCAACTAGCAGAAGCACCACTGGTGGATGCATATCCACTAATCATGGAATTCCCCGATGAACACTTATGCATGATTGAAGAGCAGCCCATGTGGAAACTATACTTTGATGGTTCCAACACATCCCATAGCTCTGGGGCAGCAATCCTATTCATCACACCTCAAGGTGACTACATCCCAAAATCATTCAAATTGGGATTCCCATGTACCAACAACATTGCAGAATATGAGGCACTCATCTCAGGTCTCAGAACAGCCATTCAGTGGAATATCATAGACTTACAAGTGTTTGGAGATTCACAGCTGATTATCAAACAAGTCCTAGATGAATATAAGACAAAGGATGACAAATTGCTACCCTACAAGCAACTGGTGGATAAACTGAAAGAGCATTTCCTACATCTACAATTCAGTCAGATCCCAAGACTTCAAAACAAAGCAGCAGATGCAATGGCAACCATCGGATCCTTATTGGAAATCCCACATGACGCAACACAATATGAATTTCTAGTCGAGCAGCTACACTTGCCAGCTTATGAGAACGCTAATGCAAACATGGTGTGTGTCTTGGTTGGTCCCCAATCCCCATGGTACCATGAAATCCATGCATATCTAAAAAATGGTATCATATCTCCCCATCTCACCAATAACCAACGCCAAAACCTTATTCACAGAGCTTCCCGCTACACTCTTGTAGCCAACACCCTATATCATCGCGGGTATCATAATGTCCTATCTAGATGTTTAGACTCAAACGAGGCCATCCTGGCCTTACAAGAAGTTCACGCTGGAATTTGCGGTGCCCACACGAGTGGCATGGTTCTAGCAAAGTAGCTACTTAGAGTTGGATATTATTGGCCAACAATGGAACATGATGTGTGTGAATTTGTCAAGAAATGTCTCCCATGTCAATAGCATGCCAATTTGATACATGCATCAGCACAGGATCTACAGCCTATTGCACCACCATGGCCTTTTTCATGTTGGGGCCTCCACCTCATTGGCTTGATCACCCCCCTCTCTTCAGATGGACACAAGTATATCATAACAGCCACAGAGTACTTTACCAAATGGGTTGAAGCAATTTCGGTCACCCTAACCACTGGCATCCAAATATCCAAGTTCATCCTTTACCACATCATTTTCCGCTTTGGCATACCATCTACCATTTTCACAGACCATGGCACACCTTTTGAAAACCAGCATGTGGATGATTTATGTGCCAGACTCCACATCCATCACCGTTTCTCCAGTCTATATTTCCCTCAAGGAAATGGCCAAGCTGAGGCAACTAACAAAACTATCGTGAAAATCCTCAAGAAGGTTGTCAATGATTCTAGTCGTGACTGGCACCTCCAAATTAATCCCGCCCTTTGGGCCTACCGCACTTCTTATCGCACTCCCACAAGCACCACCCTGTACTCCCTTGTATATGGTGCTGAAGTCGTTCTGCCGATCGAGGTCGAGCTTCCATCCTTGCGCGTCTCCATGAAGAACTATACAACTGATGAAGACTATCATGTGGCCTGGCTCACACAGCTAGATCTACTAGATGAAAAGAGACAGCAACCCTATGATCACCTGGTGGCATACCAAAATTGACTCAAAAGGAGTTATAATAAAAAGGTCCATCCTAGACAATTCCAGGTCGGTGACATGGTCCTTAAAGAAAATTAGAAGGTCCTAGCAAATAGAGAAAAGAAAGGCAAGTTTGAGCCTACTTGGTTGGGCCCCTATGTTGTCACCGCAACCTTTGGCTCGGGAGCCTATCAGCTATCAACACCAGAAGGTGAGCCCTTGAATGATCCTATCAACATCATCCATCTGAAGAGGTTCTATGCCTGAACCTGATCCTGCATATATCAGAAAATCCAAAAACATTCAAAAAAAGCAAAAAAAAAAGAAAAAAAGCAAAAAAGCAAAAAAGTAAAGAGAAAGAGAAAATAATCATCCAATGGTGAAAACTTGGCAATTCAAGCACCTTGGACAAGTATGTTGGTGAAAACCTGGCAAACAGGCCCCAACATAGTAAATTGAGCTATTTATCTATTCAGTTGTCCTTTCAGCTACCGTCCTCTTCCTCCATCCATAATCTCTTAATAGATCTCCCAGCAGTTCCATCTCCCCTATCCTCCAAGCATTCAGCTTCCATCTTCCTCCAACCCATCTGCAATCCATATCCTATTCCAAAGCTTTGTACCATATCTTGTACCATATCCTTTTCCCTTTCCTGTACAGCGCAGTCCTTCCTGTATTTATCCTTCTTGTCTCCGTCCTAGTGAGAGTCCCGCCAAGTGTGATCTTCCTATCCCCAATCCTGAGCTTCTGTACATATCCCTTGTGCATATCATTCCTCCTTGTTGTACATAGTCCTTGTCTGTCCTGTAGCAGCATTTGTTCAGGAATATCTTGTCCCATCCCCAGCCTCAAAAAATTTGTAGTCCCACTCGGGCCTTGTGCTTCAGCAACATCAATTATCGACTTATCCTTGCTCATCCTGATTATTCTTTGAACTTTAGCTTTTGCTAGCAAACAACTACACTTATTCTCTCACCAACCCATGGGTCCTTGAGGATATATCATTCCTCCTGTCTGACCTAATCTTCCATCCTGGTCCTTGAGGATATATCGTTCCTCCTGTCCGACCAATCTTCCCACCATCAATCAAACCTAATCTCTCTCCTTGGCAAAGGATGTCTTTTTTTGAGTTATCATTTTGATCTTGGATTTTTTGTCCTTTGGGTCTTGTTAATCTTTTTGGCTTCTCATTATCCCACCAGGGTCACCATGATTCATTATATCACGGTGTGCTGTGTGTGCGGATAATCTAGGGCAAGGTCTTTTGATCTTTCTCTTTTGCCTATGAGTCAGTTGTGTGTTTGTGGTTCCTTCAGCAACGGATCTGCCATGTCACCTCTGCGCTTCATGTGTGATGTTGGGGCAACCCTGTGTGTTTATTTAGCATCAGTCCTCGTCAGTCCTCTACGACGTTGTTGACAGGCCTCGTGATCCCAGTATCCTTGGCAGGTCTCTAACATAGCTATATTAAATCTAGGTTGTGCACTCCCATTTGCACTTGGAGCTCTCTGGTCCCTTGCATTTATCATATAGATTAATCTTGCATCTTTGCATATGGCTACATCTTGCATCTTGCATTTTCCATCTCATCTTGCATATCATCCATATTTGTTCTTAGAAGTGAGGTTACTTATCTCCCCTTTCTTCCTAGGCCCTTCCTTCCTCGTCCTTCAGGGCACTCTTTGTCCCAAGGCGTAATCCCTCTTTTTCCTTGTCCCACTGGGCGCATCTTCCACGATTTTGTCCCACCGGGGCATGTATCCTCTTTCTTCTAGTCCACCCGGGCGTCATACCCTCTTCTTCTGATTCTAGCCTTGGCATCTTGTTTTCTTGTCTTTGATGTCATGCCACTTGCGGCATCGCATCAAAGAGGGGCAAAATGTAGACACCGAAAAATCCTTCAGAAAATAAATTATTTTTGTTTTTTGAAAATCCTTGATGACATCATCATTTATTAATTAATTATTTAATTAATTAATTAATTTATTTTTATGGCATTAAATCCCTCTCTCTTAATTAAAAATCTTTAATTAAGGAATCTACCCTAAAAATGTCATTTGGACATTATCCCTAATTTATTAATTATTTAATTAATAAATTGACCAAAAAACTTCAAAAATAAATTAATTTATTTTTAATTTATTTTTTATCCCAAAGTTGGCCAAAATTCTAAAGAGCACTAAACTCTTCTAGAAAATCCTAAACCTTCCTCTAAATGGGTCAAATCCCTAATCTAGTCCCTTCAAACCCTAAGCCTAGATATTTAATATTTATTAAATTTACCTTTAATAAATATCTAAATCTCACCAAAAGCCACTTGCCCATCCCTTTCTCCTAATCCTAATCCTAATCCCCTTTTTAATCTTGTCACATTCCATTAGCAAAAGGTTTACCAAAACTTATGCTAACCTCCTCTTAGTCATCCTCCTTAGTCAACAAAGATGGCCACCTCTTGGCCACCTCTTGCAAATGCATTTAAGCCTTCCTTATCTTTCTTACATGCATTCATTATGCATTTAAGACCTTCTTATCCCTTCCTTGCCACCTCTTAGCCTTGGGCACATTTACCAAATTGTGCACATGCCCTCAAACTTTCAACTCAATCCTCCCTTGACACTTGTCAGGACACTTGTCCTTGACTCAACCCTAACCTTAGCCCTAACTCTGACTCATCCTTTTAACCCAAGCCCTTCCCTTTTCCTATAAATACTCTCACTCCCTAATGCAAATCACCTTTCAACTCTCAAACTCAATAGCAAAGTTATAATGCCATTTTCATTCTAGCATAAGCATAAACTCATCATTTTAGATCATTTTCAAGCTTAAAACACATCTAAATTAGCTTAATTGGATTAACATAGATTTATTTCTTGTTTAATCAATCTTAGTTCATCTTTTAGCTTTGCATATTTGTGTGTTCTTGAGGCGTTTGAGGCAAAATAGGTTCCTCATACCTATTTTGTGTTATTTTGGGTCTTCTTGATCCTCAAATCATCATTTATCTTGCATGCTCCAAGTGCTTGAGTTTGCACACCCACATCCATTTATATCCAAGCATATCAAACGGTGCATGGGCGCATCCATTTTAAGCTTAAACTGAGGTGGCTTTGATTTTAGTTTGTTCACCATTAAATTTGATTTGATTATATGCTATGACGTTTGTTTGTCTTTGGCTTTCAAAACAGGTTTAGGTGCACACTCAAATCCTAGTCTACACACACATTCTCATGCCTCATACCATCTAGGAATTTTCTTCCATCAACAAAATTTATTCTTGCATTACCACATACCTTTTCTTTGGTCTCCTTCAATGGCTTTAGCTTATGTCGCACTCCATCCTTTGTCAAGGAATAGGTATTTGCATGACCATCATGTACAACACATCTGTCAAACTACATGGCCTACCAAACAACATGTGACATGCATCCATAGTTATGATATCACATAGTACCTCATCATGGTACCTGCCAATCTTGAACTTTACTAGGCACTGTTCATTGACCATGACCTTGTGGTCATCTTGCACCCAGACAATCCAATATGGATGTGGGTGTTTCTGTCTCTTGAGCTTCAACTTTGTCACCACCTCTTTTGAAACCAAATTGTCAGTGCTTCCACTATCAATAATCACATCACAACATTTACCCTTACACTTGCATCTAGTGCAAAATAGGCTCCTCCTTTGTTCAGGTTCATTCTCACCACTCAGCATGACTCTTCTGTTAATCAACATTTCTCCTCTTTCAGCATCTTCAAAATTTGAGGATCTAGCATCTTCATCTACATGTGCCACTCTGGCCTGGCCTTCATTCCTCCTATTCATCCTTCCTTGGCATTGAGGACATTCAAATGCCCTATGACCTTCTTCTCCATAGTTAAAGCATGTTCCATGAAAGCCTCCTCTTCCTAAACCTTGTCCTCTTCCTCTTCCTCTCTGATCTCTATTGTTCTGATATTGGAAATGATTGGAATTGTTTCCTCTCTGATTTTGACTACTACTAGCCTCATCCTTCTTTTTTCGATCTTGATTTCAGCCTCCATATGACCGTTCACCAGATCATCCACTGTGACCCCTTCCATTTTGTCTACTCTCAAACTTCTTGTTCAAATTTTCCTCTACTTTAATGGCAAACTGGTATGCCTCTTCAATACTGTTCATTTGAACTAGATTCAACTCCTCTTGAAAGCTCAGTCTTAACCTATTAAGGTAATGGGAAACTTTCTCCTTGTCAGCTTTTGCATGGCCTGTTCTAATGAGGATTCGATAGAACTCCTTCGTATACTCCTGAACAGATCTTCCTGCCTACTTTAAACTTTGCATCTTCTTCAGTAGGTCAAGCTCATAATCAACAGGAATGAACTGATGCTTCAATTTATCCACCATTCGATCTCATCTTGTGATTTTATCTTTCCCTCTTCTATTTTTCTCTAATTGAATCTCTTGCCACTAGATCTTCGCATGACCTTTCAGTCTAGCCTTCACAAATTTGACCATATTAGGATCCTAAATATCTTCATACTCAAAATATTCTTCACATTCATTGATCCAGTCGATCAACTCCATAGGGTTAAGATTTTTTGAAAATGCAGGAACCTCAATCTTAGGTCTTTTTTCGATCTTGGAAATGGCCCAAAAAAGTCTTTCTTCCTCCTGGTTCACAACTTCAACTTCTCCTTCTTGATCTTCTTCTTCTGCTTCATCCTTTCTTTTGTCTCTAACATTAAGATTCATTCCTCTATGAATCTCCTCTTGTAATGCTCACACTTGTCTTTGGAGTGCTCTAACCTCAGGTGTTACAACACCAACTCTTCCACCACATTCCCTTCGTGGAGGCATTTTTTGCGATGCGCACTGAAATGCTAACCACGGTCTTGGTGCAAACTACCTCATAGTCGGTGATCTATTTACACACTCAGGAACTCCTACTCTGATACCACTTGATGAAGGGTGCTCCCCTTAATACCACAAACACGTAACAGAAATAGAGAAATAACAACAATATGCAAGAACAAAAAACTGGCTTCTTATTATCTCCACAAATGTGGAATTACAAACTTTCAGAATTACAATATGCAAAGCCACATGGGCATTCCCTTACAATATTCTATAGGACAAAGCCTCAAATCAATACCCAGATCTATACCCCAAACTACCCTAGACAACACTACAGGCCTTCTTTATATAGACATTTTCCAGCGCCTGAGAAGGTTCCAAAAATTTAGCCCTTAGGGCTGACCAAACTTAGAATTATTTTATTTTTCAATTTATTACATCAAAGTTGGCTCAAAATAATTGTTGAAACCCGAACAAAAATTTTGAAAGAAAATTATTTTCTTCCATTTTAGGTGACCCGACTTTCGGAGACCATAAGTCATCACTAGTTGACCTGATGGACTATTATAACCCCATTTCGGAAAGGCCACAAAGTGCTCTATAGGCTTGAATCATGCAAGCGCCTATCACCCTAATTTTTGACCTTATCTGGGGCCTCTAAAGCCTTCAAAACTGATTTCAAAGTTTCTGTACCCTACTGCCAATACTGAAAATCTTCAATATCTTCAAAACTAGACCTAATCTAGCCATGAAACTTTACTAGCAGGCTGATAAGACTAAGATGAACCTCCACATGTAAAGTCAGAACATTCTAAGATCATATGACCAACTTACTAAAAATAGCAAGTTTCCATAAATAGTAGCTCTGCACAAGATAGCCCTTATTGAATACAAAAATAGAAATATTTTTGGGTGATGCAAGATTGCTCTTACACCTAGGATGCTCTTACATCAGAGTACTTGTGGGATTGTGACCATGAGGAAAATGCTAAGGAAGAATACTTAAGGTACTCTTCTGGCCATGAGGTCTGTTACTTGCTGTGAGGTAAGGAGTCCCTTTGGGGAGCAAGAGGGGTATTATGAATGGAAGCCCTTACTAAGAACCATAGATAGAACCTACTTAATTTTTTCACTTAACATCTTGGTGCAAGGATTGATCCTAGTGGACTAACTCAGATCACCCCAAGATTACTCACCATCTATGTTCCTTTGGTTGTGTCATTGGCACTTCCATGACAAAGCCAACATCTATTGTGGGAAACCACTTTGTGTGAGGCAATGGGACATCAAGTGTGGGTCAAGTTGTTAAGTATTGAGCCTTTGTATTTCTAGGCTAGTAAGTGCTTGATTTGTCTTCATTGTGATCTACCCATGTAAACATTCTCAAACATCAAACATCACAGTAGCATTCATAGGATTTTTCTCTTTGATATCACAAGTGCTTGTCTTGACAAGGTTGCCTTTGCCCTTTATTCAAGTGTTTTATGACATGTTTGATCACTTACTATTTGCAAACCTATCTTTTCTCTGCTAGTACTATGTTTGGAGTCAAAAAATTGAACCATCAAACTGAGACTTTAGATGAATTTCCTTTAAAAACTAAAATTTTCACATTCACTGGTCAAATATCATACAATATTGAACAATCATCGCACACTGGTCTGAGTTTTATCATGCGATTCTTCGTTACTGAACAACTATCACACAACTTGCCTAGAAAATATCACACCTACTGCTTAGAAACTATTGCACAACCTTAGTGAAAAATATCACCTGGACATATTGTATCATCCCAATACCTTGCAAACTGTCACACAAAGTAATTTTGTTGTCTGCCTGATTTGTATCATTTTTAGTCTTCCTTTGGTTGATCTAGATTTTAGTAGGTCTCTTACCTTGTAGCTGGAAGCTTATTTGTACCTTGGGTTCCTATGTTTTGACTCCTTGAATTAGTATTCTTTGATTTCACAAGTGACCTTGCTTGGAATCGGTAAGTTAGAATCCATCCTTGTTGAAAAAGTAAACCTTTAGATTCTTTGGTAACACACTTAGAGAGTCTTAGTAGTCTCTTGTCCAAATTCATTTCCATCAAAAATCAATTTCAATTTCAAATATAATTTGGTTTTAAAATCATCCTCCTGATCCATATGTGCTAGGATACTTATCCTTTGATTGGGCACCTATGTGGTAGTGTTGGTTTACACCTTTTGCAATTTTCTATCTTACCATCTCTTTTTGGAAAATTGAATACTTTTACTATCCTAGTTTGGTATCGACATTTCATAGGGTCATCTTATCACCAAGGGTCTTTTCTTTCATGTTGGTTATGACAAGGTACCAAGTCAATTAAGGAAAATGACCTCAAGTTGTCTTTGACCAGTTACCCTTAGTCCAAACTTGTCAAAAGTCAAAGGGAAAAGAGCCCATCTTTGATCAATCTTCTAGGAGCGAGTCTGAAGTTTGGTTTAAACCTAAGAGAAATCCTAGTGAGTTGAGTACCTCCTTAGCACCTTCTCAATCAGATATGGACATGATTTAAACCATGAATAGAAAGGATTGAGAATCAATGGATCAAAATCTTGATGACATATTTCAGAGACATAGGGAAAACATGCTATTTGGTGATGACAATCAACCAGAAGCACCCCCTATCAACACCAGCTATTTAGATGCCCATCAGAGATCTGAAAGGTATACAAGATGAGCTCACCAAGATTAACAGTCACAACACAAAGACCAAAACAATGAACCTTGTGATGCTCATGTGAATGCAACTTTTACTAACAACTTGTTCAAACATTCCAGACTGAACTCCCCACTCCAAACAGCCTCAAGGTATGTGAGTGAAAGGCTCAAAAGAATTGAATGTGAAAAGAAAGCCTTTTTGGATGAACAAGCCACTAAAGAAGAGAGGTTTAGGCTCCTAGAGGTAGAGCAACAAGCCTTGTTAGAATTGGAAAGAAAAGCATTTCAAGAAGAAAAAGATAGGCTTTTAGCCCAACAACTCAATGCCCAATTCAACAATAGGGATATCAATATTGGAAACAACTCTCCACCATCTACTCCTTTGGGAACTCCATGAAGCAAAAGGAATTCAAGGACCCCTTCAAGATATCCTAGTCCTAGAGGAAGAAGGACTTTACAACATAAGAGACAAACACCTCCTAGGAACTCAAGACAACCCTCCCAATGAGCTCATGATGGCTCCCAACATGGAGGTAGTAGTGCAATTTTTGATGCTCAAGAATTTATGAGGATGCAACAAGAACCACTCTTCCAACAATATGTGGAGAGGTATCTAGAGAAAAACAAGGATAAGTTCCTAGAGAGCTTGATCAACAAGGATTCTAGGGTTCCTTACAACTTTGATGTGGATAGAAAGATCAAGAAGAAAGGACCATCTCAAGAAGAGGAGATCAAGCAACTCAAGCGTATGATGGAAAAAGTGTTGGCACCTAAAATTTCCTTTTCACTTGACTCAATCTATCCTAATCCTTTTGACAGGAGTGTGAGCATGAAGGATTTTCCTAGGAATGTGGAAATTCCTCAATATGACAAGTATGATGGTAATGGGGACCCACATGACCATGTGCCCCACTTCTACATTATGAGCTTTGAATTCCACCAAGATGACTCCTATCTCATGAGATTATTCCCAAGAAGTCTCAAGGGTCAAGCAATGGAGTGGTTTACCAATATTACTCTCCTTGTCAAAACTTTCAAAGAACTTATTCATATATTCATCCAACACTTCACCTACAATATTTTGAGATCTGGACCTATGTAACTTGAAACAAAATCAAGGGGAGTCATTTGTGGTTTTCTTGCAAAGATGGAAACGTCAATGTTCTCATTACTCCAGGACCATTTCTGAGAAAGAGAAGATTGACATTCTTATTATTAACTTGATTCCTAAGGTGCAGTATGAAGTGAGGAAAATGGTCTTCGACTCCTTTGACACCATGGTCAAAACCGCATGTAGAATTGAGGACATGTTGAAAGAGAAAGGAATTTTGACAAACAACAAGAATAACAATAATGGTCAAAACAACCATAATGATAATAAGGACAAAGGGAAAAAATTGCACTAGAATAAGAACAAGTAAGTGGTTAACGATGAAGTGGTGGACTCTTCTCAACCTAAGGATCAAGGTGTTCTTCACTTATCTAGTGGTGTTCAAGCAATGAAGCCTAACACATCCAACCAACAAGAACATAAGCCAAGACACCAAGAAAAGCCTAAGAAAGAAAGGTGTCAATTTTTAAAGCTTGGTGATTCCTATGAGGATGTCTTCAAAATGCTCATTTCCAATAATCTTGCACATCCTCAAGATCTCACAAAGCACTATATTCCTAGTGTTAAACCTCATGGGTGGGATGAGAAGGCTTTCTACAAATTCCACAATGGTATTGGACATGACATTGAACATTGTTTTAAACTAAAGCATATTATCCAAGACCTCATTAAGAGTGGAAAACTTAAGGTGGATGGTTTGAACACTAATGCTAATCACAAGGCTTTCAAGGAGCCTTTGCCTAAATATGAGAAGGGGGAAACCTCTAAACCAAAGAGTGGCAAGGCTGAAATCAACTACACCTACATAGCTATAGAAAATGTAGTCGATATGCTTGAAGTTGTGGAGGAAAGTGTCAACATGATGAGGGACAAGGATCCTTATGGTTATGATGTGGTCTCTCCTCCTATATATGATGAAGAACCTATGATTTTGCTAAGGGGTCCTCACTCTCAAAGGTCATCCCAAGCTCTTAATGCTATCACAAGAAGCCAAGGTCCTATGGTTATTAGAGGTCCTATTTTCAACCAGTCCAGTAAACCAAAGCAAGTGACATCCAAGAATGTCACTACCAAATTAGCAGTTAATCTTGAAATGAGCTATAATCTTGTTGACCAATTACATAGAACCCCAGCTCAAATCTCAATCTTTGAACTCTTGGAATTGTCCCCAAGACATAAGTGTGTCCTTGAGGAGACCTTACACATAGCAAATGTTCCTACCAACATAGATGTCGACCAATTCCAAAACATGGTCAACCATATTGCTAGCCCACATTACCTAACTTTTTTAGAAGATGATGACAAAGCTTTGAGACATCCGCATTATCTCACCCTTCACATTGAAGTCATGATCCATTAAACTCATGTCAAGTGTGTGTTGATAGATGGGGGTGTTCAGCTCAATATTTCTTCTTTAAGTCTGTTGAAAACATTGGGTTACTCAGAAGAGGTCATAGACACCCAAAAGAAGATCACAATAAAAGCCTATGATGAGGCAAAATGAAGTTCTAAAGGGTTGGTTGTTCTTCTTATTAGGATTGGCCCCATGGAGAAAGACATTTTGTTTCAAATCATTGATGCTGGTCCTCTTGCATACAACATTTTACTTGGTAGGCCATGGATCCATGAGATGAAAGCCCTGTCATCCACCTACCACCAATGTGTTAAGTTCCCCTACAATGGAGTAGAAATTTGTATACCTAGGGATAGCACATTATCTATTAATTCCATTTTAGTAGGGACTCATGTTCCCCTCAACAGAGAAGTAGAGGATTTCAATGCAACTCTAGCATAGTGCAAAGATAAATTCAAATCAATGGACCTTGGTATGGGGGGGTATCAACTTGAATCCTTTACAAAACTTTCAGTTTCACCCAGGTCCTATGGCAAGCCTTCCCAAGAGATGAGACCCTCCTCTTCAACCATGACCTTGTTTGGTACATTTTTAGAGTCCTCGGTTCCTATTCAGGATGAAAAAGAAGAGGTAGTTGTTAAGGACTAGATTTACAAAGAAGATAAGTACATGCACAATGAGAACTTCTCTCCCTCTCCTAAGGCATATGGATGAGGGTACACTCTTGTCAAAAATATGGGTTATCCAAAATATGGCCCTCTTAGTCACAGATTGGATGCTAGGGCTGAACCTCTCGATCATGCTCTTTTTGGATGCAAGTCTAAGATGACGGTCGACCTAGGATTTGAGAGTCATGACAAGAAAACTACTCCTACCCCTAATGATTCAGATAGTGAAGATGAGTTGAGATACATGCCAAATTTGACAAATCAACAAGATAGGTGTGAAGATTGGGTCCCTTCCACCAATCTCCTTCAGGGAGATTCAGACAATCCAGTTGTTCATACAACCATTTCAAGCCTAGAACAAGAAGAATCCACTATTGAAGATTATGTTCAAGAACATTAGTACACAAAAGGTGCTCAAGAAGGTGTTACCCTTGGTGACATTAGAGCTTCCACCTCAAGTTTTTCTAAACATGCATGGTGTAAACATCCCAGTCGAGATTCATATACAGAATCACATGAGTATGAATGGGAGTCTCTCTCTTATTCTTCCACAATTGACATGGACATTGATGTTGTCCATACTTATAGTTCTCATCTTGAAGTAGCTAACAAGTCATGTGTAGGATTTATATATTTGAATCCATAGGTCGCTTTAGTGGATGATTCTTCACTTGGTAGGATGAATCTTGATTTGGGTAATGTTGTCACTAGGGATTGCATCCAAGTATGGCTAAGTGTAGAACCTAGAAATCCCATGAAACATGGGACTACTCTTAGGCTATGGGTAACCTATCAGAGATTAGACCTCTAGATTAGGGGCTAGCTTCCCCTTTAATCACCTGAAACTTAGCTGAACTTTGAAGGAAAAGGGAGAGAGAGTGCATGAAACTAAAAACTAATCTAGGTGATTCACCAAACTTTGATAGATCCACAAATTGAAAACAAACTGACAATGTGATTCAGAACATAATTTGAGCATCACAACTTCTCCCTAATTTGATTTTTCCCTTAGAAATAACCAGGTGTTGGTTGTAAATGAGAAGGGAAGAGGAATTCCACAAACCCAAATACATTCAAATGCACACAAATTGAGACTTTAGGAAATAACAGTTCTTGTGAACATCAAAATGAACAAAATATCAAGTAAAGGACTAACTTTTATCATAATACATGACATCGAATCCACCCAAAATAACTCACAAAGTTGTAGGAGAAAGAAGGACAATTTCTATGAATTGAATTGAAGGGAGCCAAAATACAACTTGCTTTTCCAGAGCTACAAGCATTCATCTCCAAGAAAGAGAGAATGAATAACTAACCTCAATCACACAAGTGAGAGGTATAAAAAAATGAACCAAGGAATATGGATGAAACTAAAATATCCTAGAAAAGGAAAACACCCGCAAATAGGCCCATGAATGCCTCCTTAACTCAGATGCCCAATCCTTGAGGTTTTAGGCGTAGTAGAAAAAGTGGAGTGCCCAAAAAGATGGTCAAAGAAATGACCCCACTCACTAAGTCATGCACCATAATAAGATTCTGACAATGGCTTATAGAATGCCATTTGTCAAAATTTACAATAACATTGTTGCAATGACTTCACATTAAAACTCCTACCCCTATACCAAATAAACTTGATTTAATATACCTTAAAAATAGTCCTCAACCCAATATTAGAAAAGGGGAAAACAATATTTTTAAAAGCATTTACATTTTAATAAATCCATCTATGCTAAAAACATGGATTTAAATCCTAAGTCAAACAAATGACTCTCAACCCAATTAAGGGGAAAGCACATTTGATGACCCACATTTATTAAATTAAGTCCATAAATATATAGCATTGCACCTAGGATCATTAAAACCCAACCTAATGACCATCAAACCCCACCATGCTTAAAATACATAGAAAAATAAAATGGTTAGTAAATCCTCAACCCTACAAAAGGGGAAAATCAATTAAAATGACCATTTATCAAAACCCTTCTTGCAGATGAATAGAAACTGCTGGCACTGTGAACCCTCTCCTTCGACATTTGGCAAGTTGCCATCTTCTACTGGCAATTCAACCTTTGATCTCTAAGTCTAGCTTGGAAACAACCATCTGTGGCATTGTGAAATGAGGTAGGTTTTGATATGAATTCATTTTGTTAATTTCCCTTCTTGATTTTTGAGGGCACAGTGATTTTATGAGCTTGGTATTTCTACATTTTAGAACATTGGCATAATGTATTGGAGGCACTGTGCTTTACTGTTTACTATTATGATCATGTTTTCTATGATTCATGAAGATGCTTAGGGCTCGATGCTAGGGCATCCTATCTTTAAATTCACTATTTCAAATTCATGGTGTCTGTGAGCTTAGTCTTTGTATTTATGGGCATATATGCTTTCTTACTATCACTAAAACTATATTATATGCAATACATTTGGATTTAGGGCATCATGCTCTACATTTGTGTGTTCACATTTTGTATTTGTTGTTCATTTGTGTGTTGAAAAGTTTTTTTCTACTGGCATTGGTATCATTTTACTTTATGGCATGTTGTGGTGAACTCTCTGTATGAAGACATTGTGATCCATTTCTTCAACACTCCCAATGGTTACCAGTTAACCTATGATCTAGTGCTTGAGTACTGCATTGTTATTGTTCATGTTATTTCTATATCCTTGAGGGAACCATGATCTACATATGATATTTGCTTGTCTGAATGAAGATGGACTCTCGATGGAGTTGTATTCATTGATTTTCATGTTGTGTATGGCCCTAGGGCATCAATGCATTGTTTGACCCAAACTGTGGCTTATGTCCATTAATATTCGCCATTCACTATGCCCCAAGCTAGAGCATTTGTTCATTCTTAGAAATGCTATGATGGTGTCATTGCCCCAGGCCCGTGCTTTGGTTTCACTGCTGCTTGAATGTTTGACTATTCCACATTACTTGGAGCCCATGAAACACTATTATTCATTCATTGTGAGACACCATGAATGTATTTCCTAGCTTGATGGTGGTTTGTATTCCTTCTAGTGCCATCTTGCTTATACATAGGCCCACAAGACTATCCACTGGTTCCAATCCTATATATTTGACTCACAGTATGAAGGCACTGTCATGTTTTCCTTTTGCATTGGAAATCAAGGGAACTATGGAAGGACACTTCTTTGCTGGTGTGTCTCAGCACCTTATTCACTACGATGGCTATGCCCACTATGGAACAAGCTTGGTGATATTTCTTTGGCATTTGAACATTAATTTATTGGCTTATCTTTATTGAGTGCTCCTCTAAATTTTGAGGGTCTTGACATTCATGGCATTGTTTGATTTAACACATGCATCACCAATTCGCACCTATGATTCCATCGCATGCTTTAATGTTGATCTTTGTTTTTGTAATTTCATGATTCCTTTGCTATCATGATTACACCTTCATGATCTTGAATGTCCCACTGAAACTGCATCACTCACTAAATGTCCTTGTTGATCATGGGTGTTCTTGGTCTGTGATGTAGCCATTGCCAAGGAAATGAGGTTTTCCTGGCATCAACTGCATCATAGGTCAAGGTCGTTCATTTGCACATGGAACAAACACATTAGTGAAAATAATGGTATTTCTTTTATTTCTAGAGCCTCCTTAATGCACATGTCCTAAGCACAACTCATGTCAGATGTGTATGGCGGAGTGCATGTATGCATACTTGTAGATAGATATTGTGATACCAAGCATTATTTAGATCCGTTGGATCTAACCCACTTCTCTTCTCTTATCTGCAAGTTCAGGATCATAGGAGCACACTAGGAACATAATGGAGATAGACACATTACCAGGAAATGTCTGGTACCCCTGTACTTATGCTCATTATATATGTATATTTGCACTCATTTATGCAATTCTAGCAATGGCTATGCTCACGACATGTATGAGCTCAGATAGATGTTCTTTTTAGTTCTTTCCCTCTTATACATCATGCTTAACATTGATATATGCACATGTAATCTTAGATGTAGTTCATTTCCTTTCCCTTCATGTACTTTGCAAATGAAATGAACACAAATTTTAAGTAAGATCACCTAATAAAACAAACTAGGGTACTTGTAGCTTCATCTAGTAATTAGGTCACCAAAGATGAGTAAAATAATGGTAACGGGTAACTTAGAGGGATACTTGATAGACTCCAACTCTTCAATCACTAGAGATAATGCCATTTGTATCCACAATCTTGAACCTGCCATTGACCTACCTCTTGCTAATCCTCACCTCATTGATTGGTCCCAGTGTTATCAAGAGCCTGAGCTTTTAACATTCTAGAATGACTATGAGATAACTTGTTACATGAATGCAATTGAGCTAGTAGTCTCTTCCACCAGCGAACCAGCTACAAGTATGATAGAGCCAGAGATCAAGTACCTTAGTTGAAAAATAAAAAGAAAAGAAAAAAAGAATAGGAGTTCTGATGGTGAAAACCACTGTGTGGTGGTGTTAGAACCAAAAATAGTAAAAATAAATGACATATCCAAAGGTGAAAACCTCTCTGAGGTGCCTAAGGATGAGGTAATTGATCATCTCCCAAGTTACTTTCAAGACAAATCTTCAGTTCTTGTTGAGAAAACACAAGCAATCAACTTGGGTACAAATGAAGCTCTACAAATAGTGCACCTGGCTTAGTCCTTGTCAACTCTTGAAAGATAAGCATACACCAAGTTCTTACAAGGGAAGAAGATTAATTTTTCTTGGACCTATTCTGATATGCTAGGATTGGACACTAATATGATTATGCATTAGTTGTCCATAGCTCCAGGTGTGAAACCAATCAAACAAAAATTGAGAAAAATGCATCCTCATATAGCTCTTTTAGTCAAAGCAGAATTAGAAAAACTCCTCAGCATAGAATTCATAAGAGTTATTGATTATGCCGAATGGATCTCAAATATTGTACTAGTTTCAAAACATGACATGTCCATTCCTATTTGCACAAATTTTAGAGATCTTAACAAAGCATGCCCAAAGGATGATTTTCCACTTCCTAACATAGATATGATAGTGGACATGACTGCGGGTTATGAGATCTATTCCTTGATGGATGGTTTTTCTGGATATAATCAGATTAAAATAGCTCCTAAAGACCAGGAAAAGACTACATTCACTTGTGCATGGGGTACCTACTACTAGAATATTATGCCTTTTGGATTGAAAAATGTAGGAGCTACTTATCAAAGAGCTATGACAACTATATTTCATGACATGATGCATAAGAATATGGAAGATTATGTGGATGACACCTTGGAAAAATCTAAGAAAAGAAATACACACTTAGGTGAGTTGGAAGTCATTCTAGATCGCATGGAGTAGTTTCAATTGAGGTTAAATCCTAAAAAGTGTGCATTTGGTGTCACCTCTGGAAAAATTCTAGGGTTCATTATTTTAGCAAAGGGAATAGAAGTAGACCTTGAAAAGGTCCAAGCAATTATGGATATGCCACCCCCCAAAAACATCAGCCAAATGAGGAGTCTTTAGGGACATCTTCAATCAATAAGGAGATTGATTTCACAATTGGTAGATAGAGCTCAACCTCTCAATAAGAACTTGCATAAAGGAGTTAAATGTATCTGGAATGAGGATTGTCAGAAGAGCATGGACCAAATCAAATAATACATGGCAAATCCTCCTATTATAATGCCTCCTATTCTAGGAAAACCACTTATACTATATGTTTCAGCAACAAACTCTTCCTTGGGGGCATTACTGGCTCAACTTGATGAAAATGGGAAAGAAAGAGCCATATATTACATTAGTCAAACTCTTGTTCAATTTGAGGTTAATTACACTAGTATTGAAAAAGCTTGCCTTGCAGTGGTGTTTGCTTTCCAAAAGTTGTGACATTACATGCTTGCACACACAATACACCTCATAGAAAAAACTAATCCTCTCAAGCATTTTCTTGGTAAGGCTTCCCTCAGAAGTAGACTTGCTAAATGGATGATGATTCTTTTAGAATTTGACATAGAAGACATTGAGTGTAAAGTTATAAAAGTACAAGCCATTGTAGATCAATTGGCTGATTTCCCAATTCAAGACAATGTACCAATTCAAGTCACCTTTCTAGATGAGCACATCATGTACATGACTGAGAGAACATGGAAGATGTTCTTTGATGGCTCTTTTATGCAAAATGGCTTAGGAGCTAGAGTGTTGTTTATTTCTCGTCATGGGTATATGATTCCTAAGTCATACAAACTATTGTTCCCATGCACAAACAACATTTTGGAGTATGAAGCTTTAACAAATGGGCTCAAAATGGCTATAGAATGGAGCATCACATAGCTAAATATCTATGGGGATTCCTAGTTGATAATCAACCAGGTTAACAAAGAATATCAAAAAAAAGATGAAAAACTGGTACCTTATAAGAAAATGGTTGATTCATTGAGACGGTATTTCACATTCATCACATTTCAGCAAATCCCTAGAGTAGAAAATAAAGTGGCTGATGCTATGGCTACACTTGCTTCACTTCTCCAATTAGAGTAGCATGAGTCCAGATTTGAATTCCTGGTAGAAGAGCTACATTATCCTATCTATGACTCCCAAGAAATCCATGTCATCTATACCCTTGTTGGTTATGACTCATCCTGATATGGTGCCATTTACTCATACCTCCATGATGGCATTATCCTTGATACCTTTAACCACTCTAAATGAAGAAACCTCACCCAAAATGCCTCTCATCATACCCTTATCTCTGGTGATTTTTATAGGAGGGGTCTAGATGGGAGACTTCTTAGATGCTTGGAAAAGGATGAATCCGATCAAGCGTTAGCTGACATTCATGAGGGTATTTGTGGAGGACATTCTAATTGTCTTTCCATGGCCTAAAGGTTGCTTAGGGCTGGGTACTATTGGCCTACCATGTAGACAGATGCAATAGCTTTTACAAAATCATGTGAAAAGTGTCAAAAACATGGTAACTTGATACATGCTCCAGGTAGGGAGCTTATTCCATCTATATCTCATTGGCCATTTCAGCATTGGGCCTTTGATCTTGTTGGGTAGATTCATCCCAACTTATCAGGTGGACACACATTTATCATCACTGCTACTGACTACTTTTCTAAATGGGTAGAAGCTGTCCCACTTTTTGTTGCCTCGAGCAAGACAGTTTCTCTTTTTATCCTAAACCATATCATCTATTAATATGGTGTACCTTCTAAGATTATCACTAGCAATGGAGGTCAGTTCAAAAACAAGGACCTAAGGCAACTCTTCAAACAATTCAAGATTAAACAGCATTGGTCCTCCATTTACTTCCCACAAGGAAATGGACAAGCAGAGGCTTCGAATAAAACCATTCTCAAAATTCTCCATAAAATAGTTCACAAGAATGGTAGAGATTTGCATCTATAGATTAATCTAGTCTTATGGGTTTATAGAATGATTATTCATAATCCAACTAGGGCTACTCCTTTTGCCCTTACTTATGGTGCTGAAGTAGTGTTACCTTTGGAGGTGGAGATTCCTTCACTTAGATTTTCCCTCAAAGGTCTAGTTACAGATGAAGACTACTGTGCCATGAGACTCCAAGAGTTAGAACTTCTTGATGAGAAGCATAAAGAATCATTTGACCATATGAGGGTTTATCAAAAGCACATGTCCAAAGCTTTCAACAAAAAGGTTCACCCTAGAGAATTCCAAGTGGGAGATCTTGTCCTACGTGAAAATCCTATGAACCAACAACATAGAGAGCAAAAGGGAAAATTTGAACCTAATTGGCTTGGACCCTATATCATTACTGCATCTTTTGGGATAGGTTCTTATTTGTTATCTACTGAAGAGGGAGAATAGCTCCCCAAGCCTATCAATGTCTTGCACTTGAAGAAGTTATATCCATGATGTCTATTCTATCTAGGGGCATCCTTTGTACATGTTTATTGATCCTGAAAAAATTCCAAAAAAAATTCATATATAATGCTGAGAAAATCCTAAAAAGCATATAAAGTCCTTAAAAAATACAAAAAAATAAAAAAAATTCAATAAAATAGAAAAAGTGCCTTAGTGAAAACCAGGAAACAGGCACCTTGGTAGTAAAAATACAAAAAAATTGAAAAAATCAAAATCTGTCAAGTGGTGAAAACCTGGAAACATGTGCTACTTGAGGCCTTTGCACCCTTGTTTCTTAGCACTTGTCCTCGACACTTAGCCTTTCTCCATCATGCCTTGTCCATGTTGCCTTAGTTTGGAATTGGTCTTTATCTTTGTCTAGGGGGCACAACTGTGTTAGCTTTGGTCTCTTGGATGTGTCATTCTTTAGGACATCTTGCAAACTGTGTTTTTCAACACCACCCCAATTGTTTTTTTTAACACTGCCCTAGCATCAAGTGTTTCTCAACACTTATTAGATATCCTACCCATAGTCTACTATGATATCATATTTTTCATTGGTAGATGCGATACTCAAAACTTGATTTTATGACCTACACACACGTACTTAAACACTTGACTCGCTGAGACTTGCTTGACTTTATTTCTTTGTGTGCTGTCTAGGATGATTTCTTTGATGAGTGTTCTCTCCCTAATAGTTTTTGATGATGTCAAGCTAGAGGACTAGGGGCATGAGGACATGTTTTATTTGTTTTCTTCTTGTGGGTATATTTTGTTGATCTTAATTGTCATGAACATTTATGCTTGTTCCACTTGACACTAGGATCTACCATGTATTATCCTTGACTATTTTTCACAAGTGCATACTTATAGCCATCTTGACTTTCCTTATGTCTCGATGCAAGTATAATCTTGCCATATTAAACTTAGGGAACCTCACTACACTAGTCATCTTGACCTACACGTCTTTGGTGCCTAGGTGGGATTCTCACATTTTCTCTAATATAGATCATATTCATATACCCATAGTTATACTAGTGTGTATTGTATGATCTTACGATGCTACCAATAAAGCTCGATGATGATTATTAGAGAATAATGGCTTTGTAACCTTGAAAGTAAACCACTTTTCATAGTAGCTTGCATTTTTAGGTTCATGTTAGATTAGTTTTTCATCTTGCATACGAAAAGAGCTCTCATTTCATCTTTCACAGACTTGTCGATCAACTGCGCTCTTCTTTCGCTTCTTCTCAATCATGTCTTTCACTCCTTGGCTATCACATCACATCCTTTTCCTATCATGACAAGGGGTTAATCTTATCATCATATCTATATCAACAAAGACATCATTTTCAGAAACATGAATATATATCATAGCATGACAACTAAACATACATCTACGAGAGAGATTATACATGAGCATATATCATACATTTTGAGCAATATAACAAGAAAATAAAACTGAAACATCCATCACAAGTGGGACAAATACACAAGATACATCACAAATCTAGTAAATCTCATATATATATGTGTGTCATGATACAAAGTACAATGTGGGATCCAAAATCTGGATGATGTCCCAAGATATGACTCTATACATCTAAACCTAGACCTAAGTCTGACTCTCCCCATCATGTGGTGGTGATGGAGGTGGTGTTGCTACTTTGTCTAGTACCACATCAAATCTATCTTCCCTCTTGGAGTAGAGTGGTGCTCTTTATGCCATAGGGATGACTACTATATATAATACATGATAATATGTAGCTCATGCTACCTCTCTGTGGATCGCCGCTACATCGGCCTATGCTGCCCTCTCCCACTGATCTATCTAATCTCATGCATCTACTAACTACTAATCTCACATAGCAATAGTGATCTTCAACTACTGAATCTTGGCTTCTAAGACCTACACTCTATCCCTTAGATCCTCCCCTCATCCCCTATCTGTAGGTTGATCCTATCCTACATCCACCCGTTGGTGAACTAGTCTCACCGCATCCTCCTCCTCCTCATCATCAGAAACCTATCTCCGTGACCATCTTTGACCACCTGATCTCAATCTCTATCCTCTCTCTCTCATCCTCCCTCCCTCATCTCCCCCAGCCCCATCACTCCCATCACCACCCTATGTCGATGGCTGTGCATTTGGAATAGTAAAACATGGGAATGGTTGTCTCCATTGCTCTACCCTGTAGGCTGCATCCACACCTACATCTCCATATAGGGAAGGTAATCCCATGGCTCCCTATGTATACCTATAGTCTCTTATACTATGTAATGGTAGTCCAACATTGGTAGCCATCCTTGTCCCTCCTCAGCCCTAGCCCTAGCATAGGTGGTCATCTTGAACGCCACCCTCTACTGCCATCCAAACTACCTCTAGACTCGAGTGATCACAAATCTCTCAACTATCTCAAAGTGGAGGCCTAATAGTGGCCAGCTACATAGCATGTACCCAAGCTCCCTCTCTTGATCACTCCACTACTCATAGGCCTTGTATGGTCTCCACTCAAAAGCTGTGAGCTTGTCTAGGAGCCTCCTATAGTATGTGAGGTCTCTGCTATGGGGCTAGTTGATGAATCCTATATATTTGTATATGTAGGGGTGTCTCCACTCCCTAGGCTGCACATGTGGGCTAACAATAGTGATGTGCTCCCATGCCCATACCTATGCTAGAACAACACCACATGCCCATGTCTTGTTATCCTTGTAGACTATCTCATGGAGCTCGTGGTACATATCAGCTAGGATAGTTGGGCCCCATGCCATCTATCAAGGGTGTGCTATCAAATCAGCCACCAATCTACCCCAGCCCAATGGGAACCCTCTCTGGCTCCTGTCAGTGATAAGGGCCTATGAAACTATCAAGCACACTATGCATGGAACCAGGTAATCACGACCATACTCCTCCATCGGCCTATCCTAGGTGAGATGCTTGTCAATAATGGTGACATCCTAGAACATGTCCTGGATGGCCTGTCACCCCTCGATCGGATCTTGATCATAATATACCTGTGTCAATAGAAAAATCACGTCAATTTTTATCATATGGAAACTTTACATCTATGCACATTTAGAAACATGATTATACTCACTGGATCACCATGGCTAGGTATCTGGAGGATCCAATTGATGTCCTCTAATGAGATCATTGCCTTTCTAGTTGAAAGATGAAAAGTATTGTGCTCACTATGCCATCTCTCGGCCAATGCAGTCAGCAATCCATGATTTCTTGAATATGGGGCATATCTAACAAGTACCTAAATCCCATGCTAATCAAGTCATATCTCCTGGGATCATTAAGATCCTTGACACAACGTAGTCTAGCGACTCTCGATGCTCTGATAATCAGTGTTGGAAAAGCCTCCTGCAAGCCATAACCCCAAGCCAGATGTCAGAACATATCATCATGGATAACTACAATCAATACAAAGAATCTTAAACGCAAAAAATTGTCTAGACCCATGTCATATTGTTCAAATTTAAAACATGTGATATTTCTTATTTACACTGGTGTGATACTATTTTTGGGTATTGTATTGTGCAATATTTTCCTCAATAGTAGTGCATACTCTTTTCATGTATGATAGTTTGCACAAGATCTCACGATGTTTTGTCCAGTATCATGTGATACTAGACTGCTGTTGCGTGATACTTAGTGGACCCGTGAACTATCGCACGATATAGAGTATCAAAGGTGTGTGATACTTTAAATCTATTATATGATCTATCACACAACTAAAATTTGAAATATTCAAAAACAATAAAAAACATGTTTTAAAATGCTATAAATAGCTCATAAATGACTCACAAGGCAAGTTTTTCTAAAAACTTATAGGGGCACCATAGTGAGGAGGCTGATTATGCAATCAACCACACTTGAATCAATGTCTGTGGACTAGAATCACTACTTGCTGGGCCATTTTCTCTCTCTCCAATCTCTTGAGGTTCTCAAAATCACAATAAGACAAATGAATTTGAAAATGACCTTTTTAACCCCTTTATATAGCATTTTGACATTTTTACCTCAATTTCAAAACATCTTGAAATTTTGTGAAAATTGCACCCATGGCTAATTTCAACATCCTGGATTCATTTTTGGGATCAAAATTGTAATCTAAGTTCATCTTGATATTCAAAATTGCATTTCAAAATTTCTCCTTCTTCTGCGCAGTTGGCTGACTGTTTGAGGCCCGATCCTTTGATCTTCACTGGGGCATCTTCATTTCTTCATCCCCATCTCTTTCAACCTTCTAGTCTTTCATTCATTTTCATTCGATTCATTTCTCTGAGTTTTGACTTCATCTTTATCATATATCTTTCTCAATCAAACCTAGTCAAACTTCGACATATCTTTACTGCTTGATGGTTATTCTATCATCTTTCACCTTCGATTATGATTTCTAATGATTTGGTCAAATTTATCAATTTACTATTTCTCCTCTACCTAATTTTGATTTTGATTCCGAGGGGGCAGTACCTATCAAACTGTAGAAACCAAAAAATCCTTCAGAAAATAAATTATTTTTGTTTTCTGAAAATCCTTGATGACATCATCATTTATTAATTAATTAATTATTTAATTAATTAATTTATTTTTATGACATTAAATCCCTCTCTCTTAATTAAAAATCTTTAATTAAGGAATCTAGCCTAAAAATGTCATTTGGACATTATCCCTAATTTATTAATTATTTAATTAATAAATTGACCAAAAAACTTCAAAAATAAATTAATTTATTTTTAATTTATTTTTTATCCCAAACTTGGCCAATTTCCTTAAGACCACTAACCTCTTCCAAAATCTTCTAATTTTTTATCCCGAAGAGAAAGACATCCGATCCTACGATGATATCTTTGCCGACGACACCCTCCTGGGGACTTTTGTCCTCCAACAACTCTCCATTAACCTCATAGATCTTCCCCTCACAAACCCCGACCTCATAGATTGGGACCAACCAAGCATCGCACACATCAATGAGTTCCAAAGTGCACAAGCACTCCTAGAATTCATGGGGGCATCAGGTCCAGGAAGAAACCAGGATCCAACATCGACATCTATTTATACACTTCACCCAAAAGGATATTTTGGGGAAGAGGCAAGCTTTAGTCGCAAAAATGAAATAGCAAAAGAACATCATGAGTCTTTATGTGAAAACCCCCTTGGGGCACATTCTGATTCCAAAATAGTAAAAACAAAGGGCGTATCTTCTAGCGAAAACCTGGCAATTCAGGCGCTAGAAGATGAAGCCTTGCCTCTTCCCCCTATCCAAGATTATAGACCAGAGCAGTCACCAATCATCATAGAAGAGACCAAGCCAATCAACTTGGGAATAGAAGAATGTCCAAAGATCACCTATATTGTAGTCAACCTAACAGAAGGAGAAGAAATCGCTCTTAGTGCCTTGCTCAAGGAATCCATTATCAACTTTGCATGGTCATACGCCCACATGCCTGGGCTTGATCCAAACCTTGTTGTTCATCATCTATCAGTAGATCCAAATGTCAAGCCAGTGAAGTAGAAGCTAAGGAAAATGCATCCAAAGGTAGCATTACTAGTTAAAGCAGAGCTTGAGAAGCTCCTTCAAGCAAAAATCATCAGATCAATTGACTACTCAGAATGGATCTCTAACATGGTGCCAGTCACAAAGCCTTCTGGCGACATCAGAATCTGTACTGATTTTAGGGACTTGAACAAGGCATGCCCTAAGGATGATTTCCCATTGCCAAACATACACATGTTGTAGACCTCACAGCGGGTCACGAAATGCTATCACTCATGGATGGATTTTCAGGCTACAATCAGATTCATATAGCAGAAGCAGATCAACATAAAATAGCATTCACAACCCCATGGGGTACCTTCTGCTACAACATGATGCCACTTGGGCTAAAGAATGCAGGGGCCACATATCAGAGAGCAATGACAGCCATCTTCCATGACATGATCCACAAGATCCTTGAGGACTATGTGGACGATATCCTTGCAAAATCCAAAACAAGAGATGAGCACCTCAACATCCTAGAGCGTGTATTTGATCATCTGAATCATTATGGTTTAAAGCATAATCCTAAGAAATGTGTCTTTGGTGTTACATTTGGCAAGCTTCTAGGCTTCATCATCTCTAGACGAGGCATAGAGATCGATCCTAAAAAGGTAAAAGCAATAACGGAGATGCCTCCACCAAGAAATCTCAAATAGCTCAGAAGCCTACAGGGCAAGCTTCAATTAGTTCGGCGGTTCATCTCGCAACTAGCAGACAAGTGCCAACCATTCTCACATCTCTTATGCAAAGACACCAACTTCAAGTGGGATCCCATATGTCAAAGAAGCTTTGATAAGCTCAAGGAGTATCTAGCTAACGCTCTGATCTTAGTACCACCGGTTCCAGGATGCCCACTCATCCTTTACATCTCAACAACAGCTACAGCACTAGGGGCACTCCTAGCACAGCATGATGATGAAAATAGAGAACGAGCTATCTACTACATCAGTCGCACTCTTGTGGGCTATGAGCTTAACTATTCACCCATGGAGAAAGCATGCCTAGCAGTGGTCTTTGCCACTCAAAAACTTAGACATTACATGCTTAGCCACACAATCAAGCTCATATCAAAGGTGGACCCTCTTAAGTATCTGTTATCAAGGACAACCCTCACAGGCCGTATGGAAAAATGGGTCATGTTACTCAGTGAATTTGACATTCAGTATGTAGATCGCAAAGCAATAAAAGGGCAAGTCATTGCCGATCAACTAGCAGAAGCACCACTGGTGGATGCCTATCCACTAATCATGGAATTCCCCGATGAACATTTATGCATGATTGAAGAGCAGCCCATGTGGAAACTATACTTTGATGGTTCCAACACATCCCATAGCTCTGGGGTAGGAATCCTATTCGTCACACCTCAAGGTGACTATATTCCAAAATCATTCAAGTTGGGATTCCCCTGTACCAACAATATTGCAGAATATGAGGCACTCATCTTAGGTCTCAAAATAGCTATCCAATGGAACATCACAGAATTACAAGTATTTGGAGATTCACAGCTGATTATCAAACAAGTCCTAGATGAATATCAGACAAAGGACGATAAATTGCTACCCTACAAGCAACTGGTGGATAAACTGAAAGAACATTTCCTACATCTACAATTCAATCAGATCCCAAGGCTTTAGAACAAAGCAGTAGATGCAATGGCAACCATCGGATCCTTATTGGAAATACCACAAGACGCATCACAGTATGAATTTCTAGTTGAGCAGCTACATTCACCAGCTTATGAGAACACCGATGCAAACATGGTGTGTGTCTTGGTTGGTCCCCAATCCCCATGGTACCACGACATCCATGCATATCTAAAAAATGGTATCATATCTCCCCATCTCACCAATAACCAACGCCAAAACCTTATTCATAGAGCTTCCCGCTACACTCTTGTAGCCAACACCCTTTATCATCGCGGGTATCACAATGTCCTATCTAGATGTTTAGATTCAAACGAGGCCATCCTGGCCTTACAAGAAGTTCACGCTGGAATTTGCGGTGCCCACACGAGTGGCATGGTTCTAGCAAAGCAGCTGCTTAGAGTTGGATATTATTGGCCAACAATGGAACATGATGCGTGTGAATTTGTCAAGAAATGTCTCCCATGTCAACAGCATGCCAATTTGATACATGCACCAGCACAGGATCTACAGCCTATTGCACCACCATGGCCTTTTTCATGTTGGGGCCTCGACCTCATTGGCTTGATCACCCCCCTCTCTTCGGATGGACACAAGTATATCATAACAGCTACAGAGTACTTTACCAAATGGGTTGAAGCGATTCCACTCACGCTAACTACTGGCATCCAAATATCCAAGTTCATCCTCTATCATATCATTTGTCGCTTCGGCATACCATCTACCATCTTCACAGACCATGGCACACCTTTTGAAAACTAGCATGTGGATGATCTATGTGCCAGACTCCACATCCATCACCATTTCTCCAGTCCATATTTCGCTCAAGGAAATGGCCAAGCTGAGGCAACTAACAAAACTATCTTGAAAATCCTCAAGAAGGTTGTCAATGATTCTGGTCATGACTGGCACCTCCAAATTAATCCTGCCCTTTGGGCCTACCATACTTCTTATCGCACTCCCACAGGCACCACCCCATACTCCCTTGTATATGGTGCTGAAGCCGTTCTGCTGATCGAGGTTGAGCTCCCATCCTTGTGCGTCTCCATGAAGAACTATACAACTGATGAAGACTATCGTGTGGCCCGGCTCACACAGCTAGATCTGCTAGATGAAAAGAGATAGCAAGCCTATGATCACCTGGTTGCATACCAAAATTGACTCAAAAGGAGTTATAACAAAAAGGTCCATCCTAGACAATTCCAAGTCGGTGACATGGTTCTTAAAGAAAATCAGAAGGTCCTAGCAAATAGAGAAAAGAAAGGCAAGTTTGAGCCTACTTGGTTGGGCCCCTATGTTATCACCGCATCCTTTGGCTCCGGAGCCTATCAGCTATCAACACCAGAAGGCGAGCCCTTGAATGATCCTATCAACATCATCCATTTGAAGAGGTTCTATGCCTGAACCTGATCCTACATATATCAGAAAATCCAAAAAACATTCATAAAAGCAAAAAAAAAGAAAAAAAAAGAAAAAAAAAAAAGAAAAAAAAGCAAAAAAGCAAAAAAAAAAAAAGAAAAAAGAAAAGAGAAAGAGAAAATAATCGTCCAACGGTGAAAACTTGGCAATTCAAGCACCTTGGACAAGTATGTTGGTGAAAACCTGGCAAACAGGTGCCAACATAGTAAACTGAGCTTTTTATCTATTCAGTAGTCCTTTCAGTTACCGTCCTCTTCCTCCATCCATAACAGATCTCCCAGCAGTTCCATCTCCCCTATTTTCCAAGCATTCAGCTTCCATCTTCCTCCAAACCATCTGCAATCCATATCCTATTCCAAAGCTTTGTACCATATCTTGTACCATATCCTTTTCCCTTTCCTGTACAGCGCAATCCTCCTTGTATTTATCCTTCTTGTCTCCTTCCTAGTGAGAGTCCCGCTGAGTGTGATCTTCCTATCCCCAATCCTGAGCTTCTGTACATATCCCTTGTGCATATCATTCCTCCTTGTTGTACATAACCTTTTTCTGTCCTGTAGTAGCATTTGATCAAATATCTTGTCCCATCCCCAGCCTCAAAAAATTTGTAGTCCCACTCGGGCCTTGTGCTTCAGCAACATCAATTGTCGACTTATCCTTGCTCATCCTGATTATTCCTTGAACTTCAGCTTTTGCCAGCGAACAACTACACTTATTCTCTCACCAACCCATGGGTCCTTGAGGATATATCGTTCCTCTTGTCCGACCTAATCTTCCATCCTGGTCCTTGAGGATATATCATTCCTCCTGTCTGACCAATCTTCCCACCATCAATCAAACCTAATCTCTCTCCTTGGCAAAGGATGTCTTTTTGGAGTTATCATTTTGATCTTGGGTTTTGTCCTTTTGATCTTGTTAATCTTTTTGGCTTCTCATTATCCCACCAGGGTCACCATGATTCATTATATCACGGTGTGCTGCGTGTGCGGATAATCTGGGGCAAGGTCTTTTGATCTTTCGCTGCTGCTTGTGAGTCAGTTGTGTGTTTGTGGTTCCTTCAGCATCAGTTCTGCCATGTCGCCTCTGCGCTTCATGTGTGATGTTGGGGCAACCCTGTGTGTTTGTTTAGCATTAGTCCTCATCAGTCCTTTGCGACGTTGTTGACAGGCCTCGTGATCCCAGTATCCTTGGCAGGTCTCTAACATAGCTATATTAAATCTAGGTTGTGCACTCCCATTTGCACTTGGAGCTATCTGGTCCCTTGCATTTATCATATAGATTAATCTTGCATCTTTGCATACAGCTGCATCTTGCATCTTGCATTTCCATCTCATCTTGCATATCATCCATATTTGTTCTTAGAAGTGAGGTTATTTATCTCCCCTTTCTTCCTAAGCCCTTCCTTCCTCATCCCGCTGGGCACACTATGTCCTAGGGCATAATCCCTCTTTTTCCTTGTCCCACTCGGTGCATCTTCCATGATTTTGTCCCACCGGGGCATGTATCCTCTTTCTTCCAGTCCACCCGGGCGTTACCCTCTTCTTCTGATTCTAGCCTTGGCATCTTGTTTTCTTGTCTTTGACGCCATGCCACTTGCGGCATCGCATCAAAGAGGGGCAAAATGTAGACACCGAAAAATTCTTCAGAAAATAAATTATTTTTGTTTTCTGAAAATCTTTGATGATATCATCATTTATTAATTAATTAATTATTTAATTAATTAATTTATTTTTATGGCATTAAATCCCTCTCTCTTAATTAAAAATCTTTAATTAAGGAATCTAGCCTAAAAATGTCATTTGGACATTATCCCTAATTTATTAATTATTTAATTAATAAATTGACTAAAAAACTTCAAAAATAAATTAATTTATTTTTAATTTATTTTTTATCCCAAACTTGGCCAATTTCTTTAAGACCACTAACCTCTTCCAAAATCTTCTAATTCCTTCTTAATTTCAATTAAAAGGCTAATCCCATCTTTTCTAACCCTAATCCCAAGGTTAAATATTTAATTAAGGTTAAATATTTAATTTTCATATTTATTGAAAATATTTTAATAAATATTCCTAAAACTTAAGCTTTTGGAATGAATAACTTTTATTCCATGAAACTAAGGAGAAATCTAGACTCTTGTAGAATCTTCTCAAATGCACCCTCTTCACCCATCCTAATCCTTTTTTTTGTCCTAATCTAATCCTAATCCTACCCTTAAACCTTTGTGCAAATCCTAACGAAGCTTAAGACTTTCCTAAACCAAAGCAAAGTCTTTCCTTCCAAATATCTCAACCACAAAGCATTTATTGCTTCCCCAAAGTCTTCAAAGCCTCTTAAAGCCCATTCATTGCTCTTACAAGCATTTATTTGGAGAGTTATGAGCTTGGAGCCCCCTTTGTTGACTCCTCTTTGCCCTTCCCTTCATCCACTCACCTTGTGACATGTGTCACCTCCTGATTGGCTGAGAACTAGCACAATCCATGTGCTTCCCTTTGAGTGAATCTTGGCCTCTCTTAAGGATTTCAATCCTGGCCATTCATTTCTCCTACCCCAAGCCTTTAGAAATCCTATAAATACCCTCACTTCCTAAGGCAAATCATCTTTCAACTCTCAAACTCAATAGCAAAGTTATAATGCCATTTTCATTCTAGCATAAGCATAAACTCATCATTTTAGATCATTTTCAAGCTTAAATCACATCTAAATTAGCTTAATTGGATTAACATAGATTCATTTCTTGTTTAATCAATCTTAGTTCATCTTTTAGCTTTGCATATTTGTGTGTTCTTGAGGCCTTTGAGGAAAAATAGGTTCCTCATACCTATTTTGTGTCATTTTGGGTCTTCTTGATCCTCAAATCATCATTTATCTTGCATGCTCCAAGTGCTTGAGTTTGCACACCCACATCCATTTATATCTAAGCATATCAAACGGTGCATGGGCGCATCCGTTTTAGGCTTAAACTGAGGTGGCTTTGATTTTAGTTTGTTTACCATTGAAGTTGATTTGATTATATGCTATGACGTTTGTTTGTCTTTGGCCTTCAAAATAGGTTTAGGTGCACGCTCAAATCCTAGTCTACACAAACTTCAATCCTTGATTCAACTTTTTCAATCAAACCTTGCTTGAGATTCTTATCTCTTATTTGAGACTTGACAATCTCCTATTTATAGGTATGTTGGTCTTGTCTTTGACAACTTATCTTTGTCCTGATGTGTTCCCATCCATCAAACACATGTCTAGGTTGTTTTGTGATCCCAAATCGATCTCACAGTAGTCAAAGAGGGGCAAATGTATGCACCCTAAAATGGTCACCTAGACTTTGGGCCTCATTCTTCAATTTATCAATTTTCTGAATCAATATTTTCAAATGAAATCAATTTCCTTGATCAAATCCTAATTTTATCATTTTATTCGATTATATTATATGGGCTAACCATTTTATCCTAAGTCTTTATTTATTTGAAAGGAATTCCCTCCCCTTTTATTAAATAAAAATCCCCCACTTTCCTCTTATCCTAATTTGCATAAGTAAAACATTATTCTTATTTTATTAAAAAGGAGAAAAGGCCTTTTTGTCTCACATGAGGCTGAAAAGTCAACACTTCTTTCTCATTGGAGGAAACTTGTGCACATGGATTGCTCCTCTTTCAAACTCCACCCTTGATCAAGTCTTTTGCCTCTTAATTTCCATCATCCATTGATTCTTATTTCTTATAAAAGAAGAGCGCTCTTCTCATTCTAGAAACCAATTCTTTCATACTAATCTTATGTTGCAGAATTTCTTGGTGATTTTGGAGCTTTGGAGATCTTCTTGCATTCTATCTTTCATTCTTGCATCATAGCTTAGCTTTCATGGCATTTTAGTTTATTTTCCTTTCATGCTTCTAGCTTAACTCACATAGCTTAATTAGTAAGGCTTGTAATACTTCCATTTTCATAGCATAGTTTCATTCTTGCATCTTCATTCTAGCATAGCATTGCATTACATTTTCATCTTGATTCATGAAGATATTGGCATTCTTTCCCTTGTCTCTTTGAATCTCCTATTGTGTGATTTACTAGCAAGGTTATTGGTTTAATAGCTCTAGTTGAGAGCATTCTTAATATCCTTGTGTCTCCATGCCTAGGGAGCTCTAGGTCACTTTATCAAGGTTTCCAATCCATGGATTCTCTTGGAAGTAATGACTTAGAGAAGTGCACATTTTGAGTGTACAATTTATACTAGTATCTGATTATACATATGTCAGCTCACACCAAATGTGTGACAACCCCAATGGTAAGGAAATTGCAATCACATTTAATACACAACATCAATCCCAATATAGGACATACATAAGACCAATAACATACTATACCATGACCCATAGATAAGTCACACTTAAGATGTTATAGTGTATATTACATTTTCCAAGAGCTACCACAACTAAGTTATTAAGATGTGGCCAATGATAGAAGAATCACCATTATAAGTTTTATCCAATATCCTAGAAACATCTAATGAGCTTGTACAACTATCTAGATACCTATAGAAACTTTGTAGTCAACACAAGAACTAGAAACTAATAGAATAGTCTATGTAAAATAGAATACTGAAAGCATGCCAATGAACCAAAAATAAATAGATGATGAGTAGGACAATCTACACTACCAAGGAAAACCAAAACTATTCATACAGAACCTATCTTGTGTATAATAAAAAATATCCATACTAAATCTATCTTGTGTATAGCCAAAATTCCTATTGTATAACTGATAATCAATAGGTAAATAACCAAAACTACCAACAACCAACTGATACCATCAAAGTGTCAGTATGGAGGTTTTGATATCAATGAAAATCAATTCCTAGGAAAGAGTACTTGAATTCTGACATGAAAGAAAGAGTAGGGTATTACGAAGATCATGGTGTACCAAACTAGGCCCCTAAGTGACAATTTAAAATTTAGAAAATTAGGATTTGGAAAGTTGACATAAAAATTTGAACAAGTTATCAATCTTATATGAAATATATCTAACACTAGAATATGTAGAAAATTGAATGTAGTTTCTACACTACTTGAGCTCTTTTGGAAAAAACTTATTCTATATGGTGAAATTTTAAAATTTCAATGGAGTAGTTAAAAAAGTTTAGGAAAAAGATAAGAACTAGGTATATGTCTGACCACCTTAAACACAATCAAATGCTAATATTTTTTACAAGATTATTAATATAAGTAGTAGACTCATGTTCAGATGTGATGCACATTTGTTTAAATTTTTTTCCAACTAAATAATTAATTATAATATTTGTACTAAAACTTTTCCAAAATATAAAAAATTTTGTGTCTGACCACCTCAACTTAGTCTAAACTTAATCAAATTGATTTTATTTTCTTATAGTAGGTGAAGCATAGAATACGACACATGTTTTGGATTTTAAAAATGTTATACCATTTGAAAGTTACAGTTGTGTTTAAATCATTCTATCAATCAGGACTTTAGAGGTAACTCAATTAGAAAATAAATAATAATTGCTTATTCAACTCAGAATTTGATAGTAATTATATTGATGGAAATCTGAGAATCTCCTTAAGAAACCCTTTTCATTTCATCAAATTTCGGTGAAAAAAAATCTATTAGGTACATGATTGAAGTGTGGAGATTGGAGGATGCATGGAAAACACATTTTGGGGTTGACCATCTAGGTTTGGCATCCCCAAGCCAAAACCCAAGGCAAATCCCAAAGAAAATATTTGGGTGTGTCAGAGCTAATGTTTATCCAAAAGGTACCGGGTATCTAATAGGTATTGGATACCTCATACACATTAGATACCCGATATAAATTGGATACATGATATTGCTAAATAAATACATAAATAAGTATATATCATAACTATATAATAAACTATAATATTATACTATATATAATTGAGTTATATTATAATATATCATATAATATATATTATACAATATACAATATATTATATTATAATATATTATATGATATAATATAGATTAAATATTATAGATTATTTAACAAATTCTGATTTAATGTACATTATATAATATATATAAAAACTCTCTCTCTCTCTCTCTCTCTCTCTCTCTCTCTCTCTCTCTCAGGATGCCATATGACCCCTTAGGACATCTGATCACAAAATATTCTGTTAATTTGAAGAGACACCTTTTCTAAACCATAATCATCCATGCTACGCTTGGTTATTCAATAGTAAGCATATTTAGATACCTGACTTTATGAGATATGTTGAGCATATTCAGATACATGTCTTTATGAAATGATACATTCTCATCTGATAGAAGAAAAAGCTATAAGACAATATCATAGATTCTAAGCATTGCGTATATGGTATACTAATGTATAAGCCTTGCTTAATCTATTTGTAAATTGGATTCAATAACCTATTAAGTGTATAGACATTATCTGTTTGTAAGCTTTTAACTTGAGGCTCATTAAGAATTAATTTTCCCTAGAGCAATAGGGATTAAAAGGACCTATTACCAATATTCAAAGTATTACTTATAATCAAATGATTTGATGAGATTGACATGAGACATATTAGAAAGGTTATCTTGATGATTTTCCTAGACTCACTCAATCTGCATCAGAAGCTCCTATGTTCTCCTTATTGAGATACTTGCCTTCATCCAGCCACAGGTCGATTAAATTTTTGGGACCATATTCTACAAAGCTCTCCATATCTTTAATTCCTACCTCATCTAGGTTCTAGTAGTCATAGAACCAACATTCCTTCTCTGGCTTATGAACTTGTAAGTATTGTAACAGAAATGTTGTGTTTTTGATAATTATGGCCTTTCTCTTTTTGAAGTCCTTCACCTTAATAGATGAAGATGTGAAGACGGGTGTTTTATCATTGATTCTTGGCTTGACAATAAAAGGGTTCCTTCTAATAAATAGGAGGACTTTGTCCAGGTTGCCCAAATATCTTTGTTTAAAGATTTTGTGACTAAGAGTCCATATCTCCTATTCTTGGAGATCTCAGGAAGAAATTACAGCTACAAACATGCAAGATATGTTAGAGAGGACCCTGTAGTTATCCTCTAAGTTGATAAAATCTGGCCCTAAAATGCGCAAGATAGCTCTTATAATAAGGGAATGTTTATTAACTAGCATCTTCTTGACATATTTTGGCATAATTTTTCCTTCAAAGGCCAGCTATCCCTTGCTACATGAGAGTTCCAATGATGTTTCTATGTTGGCCTATGATTATTCAAGATAGATAGGATAGGGTTAGAGAGCATGGTTATTTATAAGTATAATATTCCACTATCCTAAGTGTTGAGTGTCTATGACTATTCATATTTCTTGGAATCTCTACAAATATTATTTTAAAGCTTCTAAAGGGGAAATGAGACATTTTCTACATTTATGAAGATAATATAATGCTTCTATCCTCGATAAAATTTCAATTTCTACAATGCCCAAAATTTAGATACATAAGATGCAATGACAGTGCTTCTAAGTAATAATCTAAAATGAAAGAAAAAACATAATCCTATATGCTATTTCCTATTCTAAATTATACAAAAGAGGAAAAAAGTTGAAATTCAGAAAGAGAATCTAACTATACTAAGATAGGTCCTACTTGATCTAGTTACTAACATCTATATATAATATTATAACCACCATCGTCCTGTATATTTACATATTGTTACCATATTGTAAAGTGCTATTTACTTACAACTATATAATGATTTCTTGAAACTGTAGTAAATACTAGATATCATCAAGTCCTACCTTGTAAACCGACTAAGCCATATTCAAATAACCAACTAATTATAGACTGTCTTGTTTTACTTTGGGAGTGATATCTATGGTAGTGAGCAAAAAGAAAACATTAACTCTTAAGGTTCAGATAGAGTCATTTTTTTGAACCCTCGAGCAATACCATATATGCTCTTCCTTTCTCATTATGACAATACACTCATCCTCTGGATCCATCTTCTTTGCATGGTAGGTGCAGTGCTGAATCTCGGGTGCCAAAACATGAATCTTAGATGTCTCTACTTCATCCAGTTTAATTGGGATATGGAATCCTTCACTTCTTCAAAATTTGAGGAGGTCCCTTGTATCCATCTCAATCTGAAGTATTTCATTGTATAGAAAATCCAAATTTCTTATCATTTTCGGCCAATGAGCATTAAAACGTTCTTCATCCTTGAATGTTAACATTGGAATTCCCTGGGCTTGAGGGATTTTTGCAAGCTTGATAATCTTAGTTCTCATTGTAGTTTCTAGATATGGGATAGTAAGCTAATTATCGATACAAAAAACCATTTTATCTAACCCTTCAAGGAGATCTTCATTAAAAATTGAGTTAGCCACTTGAATGATATCTTCTTTCCTTTTCCCCACAAATACTAAGATGACAATGAACATACCTATAACCACTCCATTGGTTCAGAAGGTGAACTCGTAGTCAAAGAAATGGTCTCCCATTTCCTTTTCAATTGCTCTCCTTGAGGAGTTAGGCAAGGGGATGAGTATCCGATTCCACCTCTCAAGAAAAATATTACCCCTGAAAGCCATAGCCTGATAGCCCTTATTTGCAAAGGTAGTTAATTTTGTTTCCATTGCTACAAGAGGATTGTATTCTAGCAAGACCAGTTGTGAGGCTTAATCTAAGGGGATATTATAGGGATGAGAAAAAGGGAATTCCAATACATGATTATCTTGAGATCTCTCCCTTACTCTTCATGAGCCACCTCTTGTGCATTGGAGATAATTAGTACATTTTAGCATGATCTACTGAAATGTACTCATAGTTTGACTACCCATGGATACAAACCATTAACAATTCTTTTTCCATCTCTTTAAGGAGTTATAATTGACATGATGTAGGTTCTAAAACAATCAAAGAAAAAGAGTTTATAAAATCTATACTCATATCTCTATCACCTATCTTCATATCCTTTATGAATATTAGTGATTATTCATGATTAAAAGACTTCCTGCGTGGTCTATCATTCCATCATAGTTGATGATTCTTTCACAAAAATCTGGTTGTTATAGCAAGTATAGAATGTTCATTCCTAAATAATAAAATCATTTATTAGTTATGTGTCTCTAGTTTGTCTTTTACCATGTGAGTATATCCTAATATTAAGAGTGTAAGGTGTTAAATAATTATTTCATGATGAAATCATTATCACTAAAGCCTATCGCAAATATCCCTGAAATGATTTTAATCATATTGCTTCGGTGATTATTAGTAATTTTCCTAAAAATATTAGATATTTGTATGAGCACCTGGATATCTACTTTATACTATGATTTATCTCACATGAGACATATCCTAAAAATTACATGGTTAATGGTAGAAAGGCATAGTATTAAGGATATTGATTAGAGTATTCCTGCATAGAACTGATATTAATGAAAATCTCCAAGGTTAAGAAAATTTTGGTTAGATTAGAGGGGAAAGGCTAAGGCTATAGAGTACTCTTTCTAGAATAATCCATATGTTTCCTAAAAGATTTTTATTACTCTGATTAGAATACAAAGGGGAAATAACTCTAAGGAGACTTTGTAAGTGTAAAGGATTGATTTTGCTGGTCTCAATAAAGAGATCTGGATTTATTAATCAAGTAAAGGTGAAAGGAAAGGGTCCTTCTAAGAGAAGGTCAAGGTCTCAAAGGTACCAGGACTATTTCTAGCAAGATATGCCTATCTAATAAGGTAAACATATCTAGTAATGAGCCTTTCTAGTAATCTCTTAGAAACTTTCTACACCAAATCTGCTTTTTCATATATAGTTAGTGGTTATGTATATATGATGAAAAATTGTTTAAATTCAATGTTAGGGGAACCAAGTACAACCCTCTAGGTTTATAAACCCTCTATCTACCTCTATACCTATCCTCATGGCTACCTTGAAGTTTAAAGCTGCTAAATGATTGAAATATTTCAACATGAACTTTCAGATCATCGTAGTCATTCACTTTTCTTAGATACAAAGCTGGTGTAGAAAGTTTTGAATGATTAAATCTTATGGAAGTGAAAATCATTGATAATTTATGTGTTGGGAGATGTCATTATAGATATAATAATCCTAGGGGTAAAACAATGGTATTAACAACTATCTCATTTTGTCTTATGATGATTTAAATTATACTATTTTGCAGGTTGGTCTAAGTGTGACAAAATATATAGAAAACTCTAAGTAGGGAAAGAGATTCACCATTTACAAGTAGAAATTCACTCACATTTAAGCCTATTAATACTCGATTAGTGCCAAGAGGAGATATAGTAGATATATTAGATAGTTCTCAGGGGTTTATATAAGGCTAAACTAGGAAGGGGTACCTGAGATTTATCTTGGAATTCCTCTGTATTAATCCATACAATATCTTATGAAATCATGCCAGTATATAGAAGAGATGTAGAAAGGTCTCCTATAAGTATAAAGGCAAGGTTACTCATACCTCTAAACAAGGATCTGGTTTCAATAAGAAATATATGGAGCTACTAACGAAAGTTCAAATTCTCATAGAAACCAAGACTAGTGATGGTTGTATACTCCTATCTATTGGAAAGACTTGTGTCGATCCTCTCTAAGAGTAAGTCTAAATAGGGGAAAAACATGTGTGATAGTTAGAGCCAATAATGGTTGTTACCATAAAAGATATAATATCTATGTATGTAATGGTGTCTAGTTAAAGTGAAATGTCAATTCTAACTAACTATTTTGACTACCATGTCCTATATCCAAAGATTGGTGAATAGGAAAAATAAGAATATATGTCAATGTACTTGATCAAAAACATATGAAATTCATAATTCTATTTAGCTAACATGTATTCACATTTAGGGAAACAAACTTATTTTATTAACGTTAAATGTCTAGTTTCAATAGTCTACAAATCTTTGAATTAGCTATTTAAAACCTTCAAATAAAAATAGAGGATGTGTAATAAGGATCTAGGTTATTGGTATTCATCTCTATATTATATAATTAGATTGAGAGATGATTATGTTATGAGGGGGAAATGTAATCTGACTAATTCTAGAAAAATTGCTCCTATACCGTTTCACCATTTGCTCCTTGGTTAGCAAGTTGATCCACATCTATATTCCCTTCTCTATAAATATGATTAATTTCATACTGGTGGATAGTATCCAAGATTATACTAATATCTTTGATTCTCGTGTTGAGTTTCCAATTAGGGGTCTTTTTTAGTTTTGATTGCATTGATGGCTATTTGAGAATCACCTTCAACTACTAGTTTAGAGATACCGAGTTGTTTGCATAGTTTAATTCCTTCTAAAGTTGTCTTACATTCTACCCTATTATTAGTTGTGGGTTTGATGGGTCAACCATATTTAGAGACTATTTATCCATTCCAATTGTGAATAACCCCACCAATACCTGCTACTCTAGGGTTTCCACGAGAAGCCCCATCAAAATTTAATTTATATCATCCTTCTCTAGGAGGTGTCCATTTACATGTACTTCTATCTGATTTGGATTTGGCTCCCCCTTTACCATATAGTGGTGGAATTGCCAGTTTAGGCCACATGAGTCTGATATTATTATCCCAATGTTTAAAGGAATTTTCAAAACTAATCTTATCTCAAAGTCTACTATTAGTTACTTCAACAATTGATGCTTCAATTTTGTTAATAATTGATTTCCACTCAAATTTTTGGTCTGTGAATATCCTTCTATTTCATTCTTTCCAAATTTCCCATACAAGAATAGAAGGGGAGATTATCCAAATATATTTGTACAAACTATCTTTGTTAAGGGTAGGCCATGCTTTAAGATGATCTACCAAATCGAAGGGCATGGATGAGTTCCAATTTAGGCAGTATCGTAACCATTTCTAGTATTTTTGGGTATAGGTGTAGTTTAAGAGAAAATGGTTGGCATCCTCCTCTTGACATTCACATAGAGGGCATCTTGAGGGACCTTCAAAACCTAGCTTTCTAAGTCTATCTGCAGTTAAAAAAAAAATTTGCAGAGCTGTCCATAGAAAAAATCCTGCCTTAGGGAGGCATACCTTATTCCAACAAAGTTTTAGAGGGATATCTAGGGTATCCATGTTATGTTTCTATACAATAGTTTTATATCCATCCTTCATGCTATATTCTCCATTATTAGAACTAGCCCATATAAGATTATATGTCCTTTTTTTAATATTAATTTCTCTGTCTTTGAGAATATAAATGAGTTTTTGTCTTTCTTTATAGTTTATTGGAATATTATTCACTGATTTCCATACTGATTCCTCTTCATTAATGATATAATTCTCTAAATATATTCCCTTAATGTTTTTGCAATCTTCAATAAAGCTTTACGAAAAACCCATCTTATTGAGGGGTGTAAGTGTTGGATACAATTGTCTAAATGACATTGTTGGATTAGCTATGTGTTGTCTTTAATGTCACACAAATGTCATATCAATTATCATTCTCAGTGTCTACCAAGTTCAGTCAGTCAGCTAAGTAGTTCTCAGTATCTACCGAGCTCAGTCGGTTAGCTAGGCAATTTTTAGTGTCTACCAAGTTCTCTCAGGTGTCTAAAGGAAACATGACAGGGTAACAGTGTTAACCGAGCATCCTCAGTTATCGAAGGAAAATTAGTGGTTACCAAGCTCTCTCAGTCTCTGAAGGATGTTGTAGAATTCACTGTGGTTATCGAGTTCACTCGGTCACCGAAGGAAATCTTTTCAGGATTAATGTTTACCTAGCAAGGTCAGCCCTTCAAAGAATTTTGTTATTATAGTTTGTTTATCCAAGCTAACTTTTATAATAATTATTAGTGCCGACTTGACAATCTAAATGTTAATTAAATGGCATATATATATATATAGAAGGTCAAGTGGTGAATAAAAGAGATACAACATACAGAAATCATTTTGAAGAAAGGTATGTGTGAATTTTGAAGGATGGTCAGATATCCTTGAGGAGCAGAAAAGATTTATTTAATCAGTAAGGATCTAGTGAAGTAGAATAGAGATCTATATTCAATAATTTAGTTGCAGGTCATTTCATTGTTACTCTCTTGCAATTGTAGCAGTGATATCAAAATCTCTTAACCGAGTTGGTTTAACAACCATTTTGTAAATCCTCTAACAAGGTGACAGTTCTATTGAATTATTTCAAGACCTCTTACAAGGCCACTCCTAGTAGGGTGATTAAATCCTCTAACAAGGTCACACCTAACAGTGTGTTTTGTAACCTTTTACCGGGTTGGCTTCTAACCGGGCATCACTTTAGAAGAGTGAAAAATAGTAACTAGTTACATTGGTGGTTTTTCCCATATTGGGTTTCCATGATAAATCCGGTGTCTCTTGTGTTCATGTTATTTTCTTTATTCATGTAAGTTAATTAGTGATGAATGCTTAAGAATAGTTTAATTATTACACACTTCAAGGATCAAGTTTCAGCATTTCTCTGTATATTTACCAAGTGGCACAGTAAATAATTTGTTAAGATATTTAAGGGATCAGTGGTAATATTTTTGTGGTTAACTGATTCACCCCCCCTGTCTCAATTACTGCATCTATATTTCCAATAGTAAGCCACCCCAAGAGTCTTCCCAAAATAGGGCCTTGTCCCCTCTACCTATATCCCATGTGAGTAAATTATTAATGACTCCTCTGGATTCTTTAATAAAATTCCAAATACGTGAGCCTTTAACATGGGTTTGTGATCTAAAGATATTGATGGGATCTACATCTAGGATATATTTGTGCAATAAGATTGTAGCCCATTTACTATTTGATTCCTTGTATAATCTCCAAATGAGCTTGGCTCCCAATGCTTTATTTTGCCATTGGAGATTTTTAATACCTAATCCACCCTGGGATATCTCCCATCTTATGAGAGCTAACTTGTTTTCTTCTGTCGTGCCTTGCTAGTAGAAATCCCTAAGGAGTTTGTCTAGTCTAGCTTTGATATTGACTAGAAGAGGGAGTATCAACATATGGTAAGTGGGGATAGTAGTCAGTACGGATTTAATCATTGTGGCTCTACCAGCTTTAGTAAGCCACTTTCCTTTCCAAGTGCCTTTTTTAGTTTGAATTTTGGAAAGCACTTGTTGCCATAGCTTAGAGCTATGTAGACCCTTGTCAAGGGGAATACCTAAATATTTACAAGGAAACTTGCCAATTTTATAACCTAGAGTTTTGCAAATTTCATGTTCTTTGTTTCAAGGGGTATTGATGAAAAAAAATTCAGATTTAGTAGGATTCACTTGCTGCCCTGATGCCTTCATATATATATCCAAAACATCTTTGAAAGCCTTATCTTCTTTACAATTGGAGGCTCCTAGGAGTATAGTGTCATCAACAAATTGTTGGTGAGTTATATTTGGGACATGTTTTGAAACTTTCACTCCTGAGATTTTACCATCGAGATGGCCCTTAGTTATGGCTCTACCTAGAGCTTCAGCCATAATAACATATAGAAAAGGAGAAAGTGGGTCTCCTTGTCTAATACCATGAGAGATTTCAAAAAAACCTTCAGGGGTACCATTGATGAGTAATGAAATTTTGGGTGTGGAGATACAGTTGATAATTAAGCTAATCCATTGTTTAGAAAAGCCAAATGCTTCCAAGCATTTACAAAGAAACCTCCAATTTACTTTATCATAAGCTTTTTGAATGCCAATTTTAATAAGCATACATGGTTCTTTATTGTATTGATTTGTATGAACAATTTCTTGGGCTATATGAATTCCATCTAGGATTGATCGGTTGGGGACAAAACCGATTTGTTCTTCTAAGATAATAGTAGGTAGGAGTGTTTTAAGTCTATTTGCTAAACATTTGGAGAGAATCTTATAAATGGTATTAAAAAGGGAGATTGGACAAAGATCTCCTAGCTTTGTACAATCATTTTTCTTGGGGATAAGTGCAAAAAATGTGTTATTGATTTTAGTTAATAATGTACCAATGTTCCCGGTAGCTTCCACTACTTGCCATATATCTTCTCCTATGAAATGCCAACATTTTTGAAAAAAACCTACCTGAAAACCATCTGGTCCTGGGGCTTTTTCTGGGTGGATCTAAAATAAGGCTTTTTTAACTTCTTCCAAGGTAAATTTTCTATTAATCCATTTATTATCTGCATCTGTAACTAATTTTGGAATAGCCTTCAGTAGTTCATTTTGTGCTTTGAGGTCAGCGGCCTCTTGATTGTTAAGAAGAGAATGATAGAAGTAAATGATTTGTTCAGAAATAAGTTTGGTGTCACCTAAGATTTGTGCATTTTTGTCTTGGATATTTGAAATTCTATTTATATTCCTTTTATTATTGGTACTATTATGAAAAAAATTTGTATTATAGTCTCCTTCTTTCAACCATGTTTCTCTGGACTTTTGTTTCTAGAATATTTCTTCTTTTAATAGAATCTCATTATATTTAGCCATAAGTTATTTTCCTTTAAAGTAACTTATTTCAGTCATCCCTTGGTCTATGACTAGATTATTGAGGCATTCTAACTCTTGCTCAATTTGAATTTTTTTTCAAAATATTATTAAATTTGTTTTTATTCCAATCTAGGATCTTGTGCTTAATGATCTTTAGTTTAGCTACTAGGCAATACATCTTAGATCTAGAGACTTTTATCCGTTTCCACCATTGTTCTAATAGGTGCATAAATTCCTCATCTTGGAACCACATGAATTCAAATTTGAAGGGGCTTCTAGATGGTTTACAATTTTCCATAATAGGGAGCCTTACTAGGTAGTGGTCTAACCCCACATTGGGAAGAATTTCTACACTTAAAAGGTGATTAAAATTTCCAGTATCTCCACTAATCATAAATCTATCCTGTCTTTCTGCAATGTGGGTGAAGCCTGATCTTCTATTGTTCCAAGTAAATATGCCATTATTGGTGTTAATATTGATTAAGTTATTATCCAAGACCCATTGTCTAAAATCTTTTTGTGACTGCGAGATATGCTATGAACCCCCAAATTTTTCTTTAATATCTAAAATGGCATTAAAGTCACCTCCTAATATGTGTATGTCTTAGGCATTAGATGAAAGTTGATTTTGCACTTCTTGCCATACTTTCCTTTTTTCTTCATTCTGAATAGGTCCATATATATTAATAAGTTTAAATTTTAGGTTCATCTTTAGACTATTGACACCTAATACCATCCAATTACTATTTTTATCTAATACCTCAATCATTATTTTCCTAGCGTCCCATAAGGTGGCCAATCCCCCAGAAGCTCCTATGCATAGGATGATATCTAATTTCCATATGCCCAATTTAAGACTAAACTTTATACTTTCTTCCTTATTTAGTTTAGTTTCTTGTAATATTATAATTTTTGATTCAAATGTATTAAGATATCTTTTAATTAATCTTTGTTTATTAGGGGCATTCAAGCCCCTAACATTCTAGGTTGTTAATTTCATTGTCCTTGGGGAAGGCTCTTCCCCTTCCCAACATTCAAGATATCAGATATTTTTTGTTGATTGTTAGCATTACCAGCTATAGTTCTCAGTTCATTAATGGATTTCCTACCTCTCTTTTTCTTAGTCTTAAGGATATTTGGACATGAAAGACCTTCCCTATTCATAGAACTACCTAACTGCCTATCCTTGTTAGTTATCCCATTCAAACATCTGATAGATTCTTGTTCCGCCTCTACTAGATCATTTCTTAAAGGAAAAAAACTCTGCATTGACGTTCTATTAATATTCATCCTGCCCTTTCTCTAAATTAATGAGAGAATCTTCTTTATCTATAATGTATTTTCCATAATCTTCTAATATATTGTCCAAATTGGTTCCTAGTTCTTTATTGAGGGATTCAAGTTCTATAGGCACTGATATAGATAAAGTAGGGTTAATCTGAGATTCAATGTCATGTTGATCCGCTATCATGGCTTCTATTCTATCTGTCTTAACATTATTATTTAGCATAATATTTTTTATTAAGAGTTCTCTTTGAAGGGCTAATTCCTCTCAATCACAAATCTCATCTACAAGTATATCCATCAAATCATCTGTAACTTCTTCACCTAGATATTCTGAAATTATATTAACTTCACAAATACATTTCTCTTCTTTAGTTTCTATATCTGGTAACATACCATCTATATGATTACTTGTACTATCCTTTATCTTTTTTTCTATTGTTGAGGGTATAGAAAGGCCTGAATCACATTTTTGTTCTTCATGTTCTACATTAGTTGGAGTATCTTCCTCATGATTACTTATACTTACTAAATTTTCTGAGCCCTTATTTTCAATTATTGTGCCCAAAAAAGGAGCTTGATCCTTGTTGATCTTGGACACTTTACCATGTGCATATTCTTCATTGACATCTATCTAAACTTCCCTGAGCTCTTCCACAATATTATCATCCCTAATTAATCTAGAGGTGTGAATACAATCAGAAGTTTTTCCAGGGCTATGTTTTGTGTTCTTGATCTTACTCTGATCTTCCTTTCCAAATCCTGCTACCAAAGGTGTAGTCTAAAGGTTACTATGCTTGAGAAGTGAGGGAGCACTCATCATAGTCTTTCAATGCATGTTACTAATAAAAAACCCTCCCTTATGCTCAATAAAGTCTACCTTAATGTGCATATTCTTCATATGGTAATTAGGAGTTGCTATAGAACTGATAGGACAAACAGGGGAATCTTCCATCTCCTCTAAGTAGTCATCAACAATAGTGGGATTGATGACCACCGTACTTGATTTAAAGAATAATCTGATAGGGGGGATTGTCCTTTTATGTAGATTCATTTTGACTATAATTATTTTTTCTGATTGATTATGCTCATTTTGAACAGTCCCTATAAACTTGCCAATACAATTACCTATTTTTTTGAGGGTTTCCTACCATGTGCATTCCAAGGGGAGATTTTTAAGGAGGATAGCTTTGTCTACCATAAAGCTAGTAATTTTTTTAGGGTTGAAGAGGGGGATCTAGTCAAAGATAGTAAATGATATATGTCTAAATTTAGGGCATCCTTCTAATAATATCTTCTTCTTCAGTTCTTTATTACTAAAATCTAGATAAATGAAAAACTCTGAAAGAATTAATACCACTACCTTTTTTTTTCCATTGAGATTTCAACCAAGTTTCTATATCTAGGACTAAGGCTCTGACTCCATTCCATCTACAAATTATCCTGAAACATGCACAAATGCTTTGAATATTTTCTATGCAACCATATTTACGATCTAGATTAGTGATCTCCCCTTTAGAATATGAATGATTTGGGTTAGTAGGTATATTTCTCTGTCGCTTGGATTCATCTACTTCACAAGATTTTATCCTAAATTATCAAATCTCCTATGAGGGGGAGAATAGACAGAGTTATGCTTAACTAATGCATGTTGATGAAGATTATTGCCTTTTCCTCTACTGATTATTACCGGGGACATAGTAGAAAGATCTAATGAAGCTTTAAAATCAGAATTAGATTGTCATTGTTTAAACATACCTTTAGGGATGCAATGCGGGGGAGTGTAGGGCTTCACACCCTTTTGACTTTGTGAAATGTTGAAGGGGTTGTGCGAATTTTGGATATAACCAGGTTTTGCCGCATATCAATAGGGTTGAAAGAATTGTCTTTTGAAATAGATCCTGGGAGGTGCTTATGGGGCAGAGAGTATAATAACGCTTTCTCTATATTGAGCTTATCAAAGTTGTTGTTGAGAGGCAGAATGAAAGGTGCTTGATGCCGAGAGTAGTGTTGCACTTTGTGTTTCTTGTCATGCTCCTTAGCCCTCTTGGCATTTTGTCTATGTGCTAGCAACCAAAAATTGTCTTGGATAGGATTAAGCAACTCCCATGGTGGTTCCCTAGAGGTGTTTCTAGGGGAAGATTGCTTGATTATCCTAGCATCATTATGTATTGAAATTGATGGAAGCTTAGAGCACTAAGTATATTTGGTTTTACCAAAAAAGAGCAGTTGTGCATCCAATGAGGCTATGGAGAAAATTTTTGATTTTGCATAAAAGGGCTTTTTCATTTTTTCTAAAGTAGAGCAGAGCAGATTATATTAAATTTTGATCCTGGTTGTAAGCACTATAGGCAAGAAGTCCCACTATTTCACCATAATAAACTATAATATTATACTATATATAATTGGGTTATATTATAATATATCATATAATATATATTATACAATATATAATATATTATATTATAATATACTATATGATATAACATAGATTAAATATTATAGATTATTTAACAAATTCTGATTTAATGTGCATTATATAATATATAAAAAGTCTCTCTCTCTCTCTCTCTCTCTCTCTCTCTCTCTCTCTCTCTCTCTCTCTCTCTCTCTCTCTTAGGACCCCTAATAATACATATTAGGAGTCCAAATGGGTTATAAGTGGTCTTAAGGATTCAAGGGTTCCCTTTGATGACCCCTTATGATCCCTTATGAACCTTTATGAACCATTGTGACTTTTTAGGACACCTAAAAATACATCCTATGGTTCCTAATGGGTCTTAAGGTGTTGTAATAGCTCCTAGAACCTATTATGACCCCTTAGGACCCCATATGACCCATTAGGACCTCAAAGAATAAATCTTACTAGTCCTAAGAGATCTTAAGGTGTTATAGGACCCCTTATGACCCCTTATGAAACCTTATGACCCCTAAGGTGTATACTTAGAGGTCCTAAAGGATCCTAAGGGGTAATAAGGGGTCATATGGCACATTAATATGTCATGTAACCCCTTATGACCTCTTAGGACCCATACAATTACATTTCAGGGGTCCTAAGTAGTAATATGGGGTCCTAGGACACATTAATGTATCCTAGGACCACTTATGGCCCCTTGTGATCATTAAGAATACATATTACGGGTCATAAGGGTTCCTACGAGACATTAATGTGTTCTAGGACCCCTCGTGACCCATTAGAACCCTTTAGAGGTCCTAAGATTACATCATAGAGGTTCTAAGGGGTCATATGGGGTCCCATGTCACATCAATGTGTCTTAGGACCCCATAAAACAACTTAATACCCATTAGGACCCCCAAATATGTATTCATAGGGGTCCAAATGTGTCATAAGGGGTCGTAAGGGTTTCTAAGTGCTCATATGGGCTCTTACAATACATTAATGTGTTCTAGGACCCCTTATGACCCCTTAGGACCCCTAAGATGTGTTCTTAGGGGTCCAAAAGGTTCCTAATGTGTCGTAAGGGATAATAAGGGGTCATAAGGGGTCCTAGGACCCATTAAGAC
>BSBK01002563.1:2500-61671 GCA_027943335.1 Chamaecyparis obtusa | reverse complement strand
TATTATTATTATTATTATTATTATTATTATTATTATTATTATTATTATTATTATTATTATTATTATTATTATTATTATTATTATTATTATTATTATTATTATTATTATTATTATTATTATTATTATTATTATTATTATTATTATTATTATTATTATTATTATTATTATTATTATTATTATTATTATTCCAAGATATGTCAAATCCACACAATGATCAAGACATCAACACCATTCCAAGTGATAATTTTGAGATACCTCAAACACTAAAAAACACGAATGATAATACAATGTTTATTACAGACTTGGTGTATGTGGATTGGAAATGCCTCTATTAAGAGACATTCAAGCCCTCTCTAACAATATACACGAAAAATTCCATGAAATGATTGTAGAAGTCAAGCACACATCTCAACTTGTATGTCATGTACAAACCTATGATGTTGAAATGATCAAGGAGACAATACACATGTTCCATGCAACATTTCGAGTATTAGAATCATACTATAACCTTCTAGGAGAAATACACTATGATGAGCACTATAGAATGGGAAAGACAACTACTCTAAAATGTCATTTTTACAACTTTTTAGATGCCGCATAGAATCCACCTTCCAACTAAGTTGTAAAGTCATTTTTTTGGGATTACCTATCAAGTCCACTATTGCAATTAACTGAAGTCAATTTTCCCTTTTCATTGAATGATAATAGTAAAATGAAATATATTAACTCATTTTTGCCTCCGTGATAGTATTAGAAAAGTGATGGGCACATATTTAGAAGCACTATGTTTCCCCCTACCCAAATTATATAGCATATCTTGGACTATGATTTCCTACATGCTCATTGTATCATGCTTGTAACAATCCTGCCTTGGAATACATGATATTTTTTTCTTGTTTAAATATTAATTTTATTGATATTAAAAAGTATTACATTTGAAGTATCATTTTCAAAAACAATACCCCAACATCAACTCCCTCTAATGATACTGCAAAAACCTTCACCATCTAACAAAAAGTTATACACCCAAATATTATAGTAGACAGTACATCCAAATACATTCGACTGGGTGATACTTCTCAAAAACAACCCAAACCAAACCTTAAATAAAAAACAATATACAATAAAAAAAAATTGTGACTCGTGAAAAAACCAAATACATACTATATTCAAAACAAAAAATGACAATTTCAAGGAACTAGGAGGGATAGTGACAAAAGAGGTGATGAACCACCTGTAATCTCGGCACCACCCACCGCCAATGCCACTCTATCCCTGCACATATTTCTCAAAGCACCAAGAAGATATTTGCAATAGGAAGTGCAACCCATGGTGCCACTGGATTCCTTGGAGTGAAAACCCTTCCAACAACAAACCTTTGACAATTACGTTCATTCCTTCTACAAGAAGCTTGATCTCCCCTACGACTACCTCCTTAACAGCCACCACCACGATATCTTCTATGAAGCATATTAGATCCACCTCACCTTCACCCTAATATAAATTCTCTCCTCTCCCCCCTCTTCCTTCCCATCTCTTCCTAGGCTCCAGTGAGCTTCAAAAGGAAAATAGTCAAGTTCATTTGAATCCTTAGGAGTCCAGCCACAAATTCTAGCTCCTAGTCATGTATAAAATCAATCAGCAAGGCCCAAGCCTTTCTAGCTTCATGCTTCCTCTTCAGGTTGTCTCCCATATTTCTATGAAGAGAAAGGGATTCATCATATGGTAATAACTAGGAAGCCCCTACCAATCTCTATGCGTAGAAACAAAACCCTGAACAAGCACCACACACTCAACTATTTCATCAATCCCAACCCTCCACTCTGGCTTCACACATCACTCTACATTTTGCTTCACCTCCTCCTTGGTGCTAAAATGTAGCCCCATGCATAGAAAAAATCCACAATAGATGTATTAGTTTTCCATTGAAACCTAAACACTGCATAATCAACCTCCAATATTGTCCATACAATGTCAAGAAAAATAGGGTGGATTGAAGAAAAAACATTCCTCAACCACTCTTCTAGGAGTGGCCCCTTGAAAGAAATCTATTCTTTGTGGCATTGAAAGAAAATTTTTCTTCCATTTCACCTCTTCCTTCCACACTCTTCTTAATACACCTACCAAGAATATTTCACACAATCAAATGTGCTTTTTGACATGAGGAAAGGGAATGTATAGTAATTGTCCCTGCAACACATTGAATGCACGCACATAGAAATGTGTCAAGGAAAAACCAAAGACTCCACATTTTCCAACTTACCATTCAATAAATTTAATATTTGTCCATAAACATCCCCCAAGATACCCACCAATTCAAAAAACATCATATCACCTCGCATCAACCTATTTGTCATGAAGTCACCCTTTCCTGCCACCATGTCATGCCACATCAAGCACCAAATTGGATAAGGAGCCTTCTAGAATGTTTCTGTCTTGATATACATGCAAAATTTTGTAATTTTGGAAGGTTTGTAACTTCTTCTTGATAATTTCAACTACCTTCTGCAATCTCAATGGATAAGAAATACTAGTCACTATAGCATTCACAATTATTTGGGGAATCTCCCTCCAAGTGTAAATTGGCAACGTGTAACCTTTGTGCCATCTCTACTCCCAACAATGCTACCCAAACCTTTGCTTCATTGTTTGTACCCACTTTTAGTTTCTTATTCTTGGGGAATGATATGACTATTTGAATTTATGGCCATACAACTTGCACTAGAGGGCCCCAAATTACCACATGTCGCACCATCAAAATTGACCTTAATCCATCCCTCATCTAGAGCTTCCCACTTCACTTCCTCCCTAAGAACCTTCAGAATATCAACCTTCATGCACCCATTAATGGGCCTATACATCAACATGGTCCAAGCTCTTTCAAGAATTCTATCTAAATAGGTGAAAGAAAACTTACTCAAATTTTGTGTTGGAACCACCACATTTACTAGTTCATAAATGATCTTCTCAATCCTTATGTACAACCTCTCAATGGACTCTTCCTTTCCTTGGGATATTCTCCTATTTCTCTCCTTCCAAATTTCCTATAGAATGGATGAAGGACATACCGGCCAGATTCATGAGGAGGTTGATTAGTGCTTTGGCCCCTACAAAGACTTTAACATCTTCTTAACAATAGTCAGGAAAACCATATGCATATTTAGTTTCTTTAAAAAAAATTGTCAACGGGGTGGTCACAACATTACACTACAATAGAAGGTGATTAATAGTTTCCTCTTCACTTTTACATAGGGGACATGAAACAGGTTAGTGATTTTGCAACTTTATCACCCCAAGTAACCTCAAATCTTGGATGTTATATCCCCGTTATAATCCCCCTTGACTAGAGAAAGTTGACCCTCGAAAGAGTCCTTCCAAAATTTAGCCTTCTCCCCATTCCTGAGTCTCCATGTAATATGATCAATAATATTGTGCCTACACATCATCATGAGATTCCAAATTGATGAGCCTTAAAGGGGATTAGAAATGATAAGGATTTTCTCCATTTCCTAGCTATCCAAGTACTTATGTGATAAAACCCTTGCCTATTTTTTTGGGGAGGCTCCTGTATATCATCCAAATTAAATTTTCTCCCATTGCCTCATTCATCAAGTTACACTTCCTCAAACCTATACCACCTACATTATTTGGTTTGCAAATTTCATCCAAGCAAGCAGTGGGATCTTACATGTATCCTGACTCCCATTCCAAAAGAACCTCCTCATTTTTTTTCCATGGTTTTGATATTTTTATATAGGATTTTCATACACATCATAGAATATAAAGGAATTGTAGAGATTATATATTTCAACATAAGTATACGCCTTGCCAATGAAATCCATCTACTCTTCCATACCTCCATTTTTCCCACACAATTATCAATAATATTTATCCATAGGTTAACTTTACCTACTCCCCCCAAAAAATGGTAAGCCAATAAAATTTCTAGTACAATCTTCTAATCTTGACTTGAAGAATTCTATAAATTTCTTATTACTTGTGTGTAGCTGTATTAAAAAAGACTACCTGTAGTACCCCTCCCCTAGCCTGATTTTATAAATGTTATGATTACTTTAGGATGATAGATTAATTATTAATGTGTATGATTTTACTGACCCCATACTTGCATGTGTATGGTTGATGTGTTTGTTTTATATTTCTGTTTGACGTGCTTGATGTGGTTGAGGGATGGAGTCGTAGTTACTGGCTTGTGAGATCCACACGATTGACCGATCCCCGCCATTGTCTATTAAATATTTATATATATGTACATGCGGGTTTTGTATGCAGTTTGCAAGTACCAGGCATCGACTTCCTTGAATTATCAGGATGAGCGTGCCCTATCGCAATATCTCAAATAGTAAGAGAGGGGAGATAATACACAGATCCAAGACCCTAACCTAAGCATAATTGTCCTAGGTTTGGGACAAGTATCGGTTTGACTACCCTATCCGAATTCATCTGGTTGACAGGAATTCATGGATCCCTTCTCCTGAGATTGTTTGGTTTTGTGTCATTTTGATTTTTAGTGATTTATTGCTTGTGGGTGATTTTATATGATTATTAATGTTATGATTATAGTTGAATTTAATGATTAATTATGCTCCTATGTTTAATTGGGAAAATTAATCTAAAGTCAATTATTTGATTATTTAATTGAAATTAGATTTAATTATGTTTGTGTGTATTATTAAATAATTAAATATTTAATTGCATGTTTTAGGATGCATTAAGTATTTAATCTATTTAATATGGATTTTAATTATTAACATGTGCATAATTGAAAAGTGATTTGTTTTCAAAAAGTAATCAACTAGTTTTCAAAAGTCAAAGTTGAGTTGTGCAAAATAAAGATATTTTAATCATTAATTAGGATTTTCCTTCAAAATTGTACTTGGAGTTTGATTAGAAGTTAACTATTGAGTCATCTCTGGATTTGCATGAAATGGGGAAATGAATCCCTAATAGGGGGAATTGCATTCATTTGGAGATTAGACAGGTTTTGGAGAAGATTTTTGGGGAAGAGCTTGTGTGCTTTAAATTTTGGGGATTTGTGGATTGTTGTGGTTGCTTGTTGGTTTGGCTTCTTTGTGCATCTGGGTCGGGTGCCTGTTTCTACATAGTTTTCAGATCTGTAGGTTGGGTTGAATTGTGGAAGAAATTCTACTTTCAGATCTTCAAAGGGATTTCATTTCAGTTTCTAGCATTGGATCTGAGGTAGGAATTGATAAACTTATTTTGTGCTTTCTATTTGATGTTTGATGAATTTCTGTGTCTGAATAGTTTCTTGATTGTTTCCTTAGATCTGTATGTATTTTATTTGTTATGGGTATTAGAGAAACCCTCAGATCTGTTATTTTAGTTTTTTTATTAAATTTTAGCACATCAGGGTTATGCTGGCAAAATTTTGTTGGATTATGCCACATAGATCTCCTAGAAAGTGAATTATTAATCTGGGCTAAAGTCTGACTATTGAGCTTGAAGAAAATAAATCTATCCTTAGACAAAAACCCAATTTTAGTTGAAAAATCCAATTCTGGTAAAATTATTATCATTCTAGTAAAATATTACATTAGTTAAAAATGCATGTGCATTGAGGAAGAATACGACAAATCTGTGTGTAAGTCTTGTAAAAGATCTATTTGTTTCCTTTTCTAGAAAAAGGTGCAAGCCCTTTTTATTTCCATTTTTGGAAAAAGAATTATAAAAATGTATGTTCTGTGTAAATGAAAATTCTTACTTAGTTAACAAAAAACATATACCTTTATTATAAAAAAAAAATTGATTAAGCTTGTTTATTAAAAAAAATACATATTAAAAAAAGTTTGTTATTTCTATAAATTTTTTTTATAAAAAATAAAATAAATGAAATCTAAAAAGGGAAGGCGGGGGCCACACTTTCCCCCTTACCTTTTTTCCCCCTCTTGACTACCGCGCGCAGGCACAATACTGCCTGTGATGGCAGAGTACCTGCGCATGGGGCCACCGTGGGTGGACCTTTTTAAAGGGTTTGTATTTATTTATTTTTGTTATTATTTGTTTTATAATTAGATTTTGTTTTATTTATTTTTATTTTAGTTTATTTTAAGTTGCAATTTATTAATGTAGTTTATAAAAAAATTTAATTATTAATTTTGTTTAAATAAATTTATTTAATAATGTATGTTTATATAAATTTGTTAAGCATGATTTATAGTATATTTAAAAGTGCACTTTTACTATTGAAATTGGGTGTATATTATTATGGAATAGATTAATAAAAGAGATTATTAAATTGTTCAATTTATTTTCTATTTTAGGCTTTGTTTTAGACGTGATGTTTAATTATTCAATGTGACACACGTAAATGTACATGTTAATTAGAACATACATATGGTATGCGCAATGATATATGTCTAGTGGTGTTCAATTAAGAAAAGTGAGTTTCAAAGGTGTTATGTTTCTACTAAAATTGGGTGTTTCTGTTCTGCTAAACCTATAGGAGGTACTTAGGGAAGTTCATTAATTTTATGACATTATTTTAATGTTTATTTTATGTTTACCATATCAGATTTATGCGTTACTATATGTGGAATCAATTATGTTCAATATGGAATTTTGTATTCTTATGGTTAAATTCCAGTTTACTATGATGCAATATTGTCTTCTTTGTGCTTGGAGTGTCTTCTTGTGCTTACTGTGATTTTGGAATACTAGAAGACCTAGGGGGAAAAATAGAGGCTTGGGTATGAGTCGGTTGTGACTTGATTTCAGTATTATGTTTTGATGTGTGTGTATTATTCGATCATCACCTGACTTGATCATATGGGCTCATGTTGCTTTGTATTTTGGTTTATGGTATCTATGTAATTAGTTCAGTTTCTTGTGTGTGAAATTGGATCTAGGATTACCTAGTTGTATACCTATTTGGTCTTTATGAGATTTGTGAGCCTAGGAGAGGTTGAATAGGTGCATCTTAGGGGAGTGGCTTACATAGGGGTCGGGGGCTCAAAAGGGGCTAGTACTAGGGTAACCTATCGTAAGTTGATTTAATAAGTGATAACCTAATAATAAAATTTGGGAAATAACATTAAATACAAGATTGATATTCTGGTTTCGCATGGATTATGTTGAGGGTTCGGGGTCCAGAGTGGCCAGTCCAGGGTAACTCAACTTGATAGACGCTTGAGGGTCTGGGGTCTAGAGAGACCGGTCTAGGGTAACTCAAGTAGTCATCCATGTGATGACACTCCCATAGTATGTAGCCTAAATCTCCTCCATATTTATTCTTCATGTTTCGGATGCCTCTGGATTAATGAGTCTTACCTTGCACTATTTTTGTATACCTTGAGTAGAGAGTTTTCAGGATCCTTTCCCTAGTTTGATCTATTTGATGTTTGTTATTCGAGTGGGATCTGTTGTTATCTCCTCAGCACGGTGGGAGTGGACCATTTAGGTTCACGAGGTCAGGTGGTAATGATTCTTTTACCATTTGAGATTTCGACGTTTGTGTACCAGTGCTGGATGATCCCTGTGGCATTTGTTCCTTCTTGATCTTCTTTGATGGAGTTGTACTCTACTACTTCTTCTTCTCCTTCTTCTTTGTAATCGCGTATTAGAGTATCGCATGTGATACCTAATCTAGACTTTGTATTTTTATTTGTTAGAGTGATTACCACATACCCTACAAAATGTGCAGTGGATGTGTGTTTATTTATATTCCATGTATGTTCAAAAGGATTGTATTTATTGTTATGTGATGTAATTGTATTATTTATGTTATGGTATCTTTTGTTGATGTTAGTTAGATGTGTTTTGTTCTTAAGTAATTCTACGTCATGGGACCCTCGAGTTTTGTAATCTATTTTGGATGTTGTGTTAATGTGTATAAATGGTAATTTCTTCTGCACTAATGGCTTTCTTGTATGTTAACTTTTAAAAAAAATATCCACCAAACTTAGTAGAATGTTTTAGGTTAATTTCTCTTGGGTTCCCTGGCGGGGCATTACACTACCTTAGAGTTATTCCAATTGATTTCCTACCCAAATAGTTTATAGTATTTGTCTAGAGTAGCCCTCATACACCTGGATTATCTTAAAGATGCCTCTCCCATAAGGAGATTGTCATCCACAAACTGTTGATGTATTGTTGGATCCATCCCCTATGAAATTTTGATGCCCTTCTATTGACCTTCCTTCCTTTTCCTAGTAATCATTCTACCCAAAAAATCTACAATGATAATAAACAAAGTTGGAGAAATAGGATCTCCCTGCCTTGAGCCCCTTGATGAATCAAAAAGTCCTTGGGGAATCCCATTGACAATAACCAATAATCTAGGAGTAATGATACAACTTCTGATCCAATTAACCCAATGCTCAACAAACCCAAAACATTTCATAACATGAAATAGGAATTCCTGGTTGACATGATCATATGCCTTATGAATATCAAGTTTGACAAACATTCTGTCCATTTGGGCCTACCTTACCAATTGGATAGCCTTGTGTGCTATGATAATCCCTTCTACAATAGAATGTCTAGGAACAAATCTTCTCTTCTCTCTGAGCTGATAAGATTAAAAATAGGCTTAAGTGTATTGGAAATTACCTTAGACATGACCTTGTATACAACGTTGCAGAATGAGATTGGATGAAAATCCGCAAAGATTCCTCAAACCTCATTTTTTGGAATGAGGGAAATAAAAGTGTTGTTTAAATCTCTAAACATATATTTGATCACTCAATATTATTTTACAACCTACCATAGCTCCATGTGTATGAAATCCCATTCCTTTTGGAAGAAAATGGTAGAGAAGCTAGCATGCCCAGAGGCCTTGTCTCCCCCAAGAGAAAATAGTGCAAGTCTTACCTCCTCAATTGTAATCAACTTCACTAGATCTTTATTTTTCTCCTTATTAATGATACAAGAGATAATGCCTCTCAAATCCTCTACGTGAGTGTCCTCATCCTAACCCTAGTTGAGCAATGTGGAGAAGTATCACATTGCTTTCACATTGATGTTGTCTCAATCTAAAAGAATGTTTCCCTCCATATCTTTAATAGTACTAATTTTGTTGGAAATCCTTCGTGCTTTTACTGAGGAGTGGAAATTTTTTGTATTCATGCCCCTCACCTTGATCCAATATTCCTTGGACTTCTTGCAATAAAGATCTTTTCAGGCTAGCACTTCATGTAATTTCTACATCAAACCCTTTTCTTTCTCAAATTAAAAATCTATCATTCCTTGCTTAGTGAACCTTTCATTTAGTTCCTCCAACTCTCTCCCTGTTTTCTCTTTCTCCATGAAAATATTATTTAAATCCCCTTTATTCCATCCTTTAATCTTCTCCTTGATAAACTTGAGCTTTTTGGTGAAACAAAATGCCTTGGTTCCCTCCTTCTTAGGTGCCTCCTTCCACCATGTGACAAGGTTTGAAATGATCTTAGGATTCCAAAGCCACATACACTCAAACTTGAAAGGTGATGAATAGGTTGAGACTTTCTTTGACAAATCAAAGTGATGGGGAAATGGCTTGATCCAGAGAAAGGAATAATCTGAGACTCAAAAATAAGATCACACTCCTCCCATTTCCTAGCAAAAAAGAAATGATCAAGACATTCTGAAATGTTGGAAAACCCTTTCCTCCTATTAGTTCAAGTAAAAAAACCCTCCCTAGACTTCATTTCCTCCATCTTTTTATTGAAAATAAATTGTTGAAAATCGACTTAAATAGATCCCAAAGACAATATTCTACCACTTTTCTCCAAATTCCATTTGGTTGTATTGAAGTAACCTCCCACAATAACTACCTCTTGTGAAGCCCTTTCCAAACAAGAGGAAATTTTATTCCATGCTATCTTCTTTTGACTTGTAGTTGTAGGCCTATACACATTTACTAGAAAAATGTCCTTATTTTCTTCCTTCATATGTACCTGAATCATCATCTAGCTAGATTATTTCCTTCTTTCTAAAGTAGTAACTTTTTATGGATTCCATAGGAATTCCAACTCACCTGATGTGCCAATGATATCCACACAAATTCCCTCACACTTATTCCATGCTTTAAGACAAAAATACATAGCAATTGTCAGTTTGGTTTCCTGTAGCAACACAATATCTGGCTTTCCCTGATCAAAACAACATTTGATCAGTTTCCTTTTGACAAAGTCATTTCATCCCCTAATATTCCATGAAAGGGTATACATGGATCCTTGGGAAGGCTAATACCATTTTTGGAATGTAGCTTCATCTGAACTTTGGTGCTACCAACCAACTCCAGCTTGAATTTTTTGTATTTCGGTCATCTCTTGTGTTGCCCCCTATTCTTAATATTTAAAGATTTAGTCTATGTCTTACTTATTTTTGTCTTATCAATTATGTCCTCCTCGTTATAAATAAAGTCTCCATCAGACCAGGATAATCCTACATCCCTCTACCCTAAAAAAGGAAGGTTACTTGAGGCCTTATCCAAAATCCCACTATTCCTTATTTTCCCAATTTGATTTGGAATTGGCTCCCCATGATTGAAACATGCCATATCTACCCCAATAAAAGATTGAATAACCAATGGGGAGAAGGTGTTAACCAAAAGCCTCACTAAATCACTAACTCTGAATATAGTTGGCCTGATATTCTCCACCTCCTCAAAATGCGGAGGAGACTATTGTTTGGCCAAAGAGTGTAGAAGATCCATTTGAGTAGTCTTCTCAAAAGGCATCACCCTCTAGTTCTTCTCTCCCACTTTTCCACTCCTTTGACTCATCCCTATCATTGATAGGAGGGCTCTCTAAGTCGGAACTTTTGTCAAAGTTAGTTTTTGAAACCTGGCTAAGGAAAACATTTTAATACTCTTGGTTAAACCCACATCCCCCTTCAAGATCTCCACAATATGGATTGGGTATAGAATCTTGTTCACCCATCTTGTCTCCATTCTCCATAAGGCCTTCCCCTCGGTGGTCTTCCACCATGTCTAATTTTTCAGTGTGAAATTCCTCCTCATGTGCATGGAACCCCCTTTCCCCAACCCCTAGATGTGCTTCACTCGTAGTCACTACATCTACCCCACCATAATCATGATGAGAGATATCAGTGTTGTACCCTGCATAATGTTCATGATCTTTAGTATCACCACCATGCTACTACTCTTGAGAATGCCCATGCACCACCATTCCCTCCATCGTAATAATATTTTTCAGCACAACATCTGCATTGGTTATTTTCCCTAGTTTACCTTTCAAACAATCACATTTTGTATGCCCCATATTTTTTAAAGTCTTACACATATCAACCACTTATTCCACCCCAATGCTTAGTTTCTAGACCCCTGCATACCAGACCAAGTCAATACACCTGAGAAGATGGGAACTAGGATCCCATCTAATGCATACCCTAGAGTACATACTAAAATCATTCTTTTCTACCCCCTATCCAACTTTTCAATATCTCCCCAAAGTATTCCCTATCCTTTATGGATTCTCCTTATCCTAGCATTGAAAGGGAAGATTGTATAACCTAATCCATATTAGCACTTCATTAATCTAGTTCATTAGCTGGTTAAAGTTAGCCTCCCAGTATTTAATGAAAAAACCTTTCACACCCATCATGCACGGTCCATTATTTAAAACCCATTACTTCACCTGACCTATCTCATAGATGACTAAGAAGAAGGCATTAGGAAAGGTTTTCAGCTCCACCTTGAATGGCCAAAATTATTCACACCATTTTTTTAACCCTAGAAACTATTGGCCATTTCCCAACGCATTTCATGAATAAACATTTCTCTTTTAACTAGGTCATGGAGTCATTTGAGCATTCACCAAAAACTTTGACTGAAACATTTCCTATCTTTTCAGGAGCAAAACATACCTTTTGCTAGCCACCGCTAAAACCTTCTTACACTACATTCACAACATTATTTTGTTCTTTTGGTTTTCACACCTTTTTTGCAACTATGTTCCAATCTGACTCCTCCATTTCCGTGGGCTTTCCATTATAGTTCCTCTGCATAGCCTCATTTCCTCTCTTCTCCAACTAGCAAGGAGTAAACCCCTTCCACTAATGCAGTTTAGGTCCAAGATTCCTAGCATTAAAGGAATCAATCCTTCAGGTTCTCCTAGGCAGTATCTAGGGAGAAATTGACTTAAATTAATGGGAATGCAATGCTTCATGTCAACCCATGTCCAAGGCCCTACACCCATCTACACCATCTCTCGAATGGCTCCTTCCTCTCATGGAATCCCCACCCCCTCCAAGTAGAAAAGCCTTGGAATACATGATATTACTATATATTATATAGTACAATACTTACATTTATGAGGGATTGTTCAAATTCTATTGTTCATCAAAATTATTGGTTTCCATTTGGAAAGCTTAATACATTCATGTCATTAAAAAGATTTGGTTTCATTGTACATGTTATAAAATAAAATATTAAAATAGGCCTCCAATTTCTATTTTTAAATAAAGATTTCGGGCTCCAAAATTTAGTCATCAATTCTGCAAGTAATTATAATATAAATGATGTCACTTTTATATTTCAATATAGATACACATATTTAGCATATTCAAACTCTAGAAAAAGTATGACCTGAATAATTATTTACTTACCACACATAAAATTTGAATTAAGAAACCTATTTTCCCTAGGATAGAAATTTAAAAAAATAGACCAAAATTTTGGGCACTATGACATATATAAATGGAAAGAAAACAAAGATCGCATTCTAAGCTCCCAAGTCATGAGATATTATTTGTATAGGTTTAAATATTCTATAATTTTTTTATTGTTATTATATTGATATTCCAGTGGGACCCAATTTTATTTTCTTGCTTCTATTAGCATCAGCGTGAGGAAATATTTAAATACCAAATAAGTGAATCTATTATTCTGATTAAAATTTCCTTTAATCTTTTCCACCAGGGATAAAGGTTATGACTACCGCATTTAATGTTTGACGAATATACTGTTAGAATGATTTTAGAATAACTGAGAGGGGGGGTGAATCATTTATCCTCAAGAAATCACCACAACTCTATTTAGCTTTTCACAACTTCACCTTAGCCTTCTTAGATTCATCATTCAATAACATTAACCTCTTCCACACTCTCCATAACCTCACAATTAGGTCATCCTTATACCTCCTTGATTAGGTAGATTAATATTTTTGCCGCTTAATCTCTTTCGTAGATCTTAAGTTTAGGTCAGATTCATCAAATCCTTCCATCATTTTTTTCTCCTCCTTTTCCTTCTAGATACATCTTCAAACTTCTCCTTGAATCCATAAGAAAATGGTTTACCATGCATTAAATGCTCCATATCATTCATTAATAATATCAACACATTTTACATATCCCAATAATTTAACTATGTCAGAATGGATTCTCAATTCTTTCACAAACTATAAATTACTGACACTCAGTCAATACTATGTTCATCTCCTCGGTCATTACTGGATATCTCGGTCATCACTAAAAAATTCCTTGTCGGCAAATACTATCTTTTCTCGGTTAATTATCTATTGCTTGACAATTACTGATGCTCGATCAAAACTAGATTTGCTCAGCTTATACTGGCCCTTGGTCAACACTAACATCACTCAACTTAAACTAAATTTCTTCACTTTTTCTTGGTTAAGCCTATGCTTCCAATCTTTCCTCTTCACTTAGTGTTAAACATAAATAACGCATTACCTTGTCAATGTGCCAACTAATCAAGTACACATTGAAGTATCACATAACTCAACCTTTCCTTAGGTCCTCTTGTTATCTACTCTTTTCAAATCCTCTTCATCAATCAAAAGATATGATACTCTACTAGATAAAAAAATGTCTTACCAATTAAGGTTTGACATCAATGACAATATAACAATTATTTCAATTATAGTTTCTAACAATCTCCCTCTTTGGAATTGATGGAAACACCACATGATTTACCATATAATCCAAAAAATATGCAATGAAGAAACTTCTGTCAACTCTCTTTGTGTATTAGATCTTCACTAATATCATTAGCTTCATTCTGATCTCATCAAATATTTTTCTTTATCTTTTCAACTTTACTTAATCTCTCCCTCTTTTTTTAGGGTCATTTCTTCTATATCTCTCCCTTAATTAGGTTCATTAAATCTCTCCCTCTTTTACAACAATGCCAAAGAAACTTTTATTTGTCACTTGCATCTTTACCATGTAGATATCTTCATGTCAATTCTCTAATTTTTATGCTTCCTATGTCATCTTGGTTATGACTGATTTACATATTTTTCTTTACTTCTCACAACTCTAGAAACTCCTAAAGTGTGACCTCTTCTGCATTAATTTGTCAGATATTCTAATTATCACATTTGATACAGTGCTCCTATATGTTACTAGGTAGCCTCAATTAGGGGAATCACCCCTAATTTACCTCTAAGATATTCATGAGCATCTTTAGGTAATTATTTTGTGAATATATCTGCTAATTGTTCCTTTGTATTCACATATTCTAATCTCACTTCTTTGTCTTGAACTAGCTCTCTCAAGTAATGATACTTGATAGCAATATGCTTAGTCTTAGTGTGCATAACAAGATTCTTTGATATGTTGATAGCACTTGTGTTATCATAGAAAATAACAACCGACTCAGTGATTTCCTCCTTCATCCCTTTTAACAATTGCTTGATCCACACTAAATTTAAATAATTCACTGCTGCTGCTATATATTCAACTTCTGATGTAGATTGGGAAATGCAATTTTATTTCTTTTTTGTCCAAGAGACTAATCTCTTTCCTAGAAAAAATGCACCACCACTTGATCTCTTTTTTTCATCCAAATTTCTTTCCCAATCCGCATCAGTGTAAAATTTCAGTTCAAACTTATCATTCTTCTTGTAATATAATCCATAGTCCTCTATTCCTTTTAGATATCTCAACATCCTTTTCTCTGTCATCATGTAAATCTCTTTAGGATTTGTAGAAAATATTTCAACAATCCCAACTTCTAGGGAAATATTCAGTCTACTATGGACAACATATTGTAGCTTTCCAATCATAGATCTATACAAGGTTTGATTTACTTCATTTCTATCATCAGTTTTTGATAATTTTTTCCAGTAGCCATAGGTGTACTTACTAGTTTGGAATCTTCCATACCAAAAGTTTTCAGTATCTCCTTGACATACTTAGATTGAGTAATATAGATACCTTTCTTCATTTGATAAACTTGCAAACCAACAAAGAATTTGATCTCACCAAACATAGACATTTCAAATTCAGTTTGCATCTCATTTGAAAAAGGTTGACATAGGGCATCTTGTCCTCCAAATATGATATCATCAAAAAAGATTTCAGCTAACAATATATCTTTACCTTTTTCAGTCTTCAAATATAGATTGTTGTTGTCATTTTTCTTTACAAATCCAATCTTTATCAAATAGTTGTGCAGTCTGTTAGCCTATTTTCCAGTCATTGCAAAAATCCAATGAAAATGGCCTTCATTCCTTTAAAATTCTTTGAAAATTACCATGACCTACTACAACACAGTTTTGATTAGTGAAGAAAATATATGATGTGTTGTGGCTTATGAACTAAGTCAAGAATAGTTTAGGGTGTGTGCAAGCTCTAGTCAAGATTGCATGTCTTTTGGTGTGCATAGTAGTGAGATATTGCAATTTCAAATTTATCAAGATATGAGAAATAAGGTTTATCCATGCAAAGGGTTTCAAAAAAATTTCTAAGTCCAAAACCCTACCCTTATTCTATTTCCTCATTACCTTTTCCTGGTCACTCAAGTTCCCTTTTTTCACATGCATTTTCTCTTCCTTTTTTCACATGTTCTCTATATCCTTGCAGTTACTGGCTAAGCATTCAGCAATCTGGCAAGCGGTTAAAGTTATCCTTAGTTGTTGAATCTCGTAATGAAATGGCTAAGTCAAGAAACATTTGGAGATTGAACAATGACCGTGGATGGAAGATAAGATCAAAAATAAGTGCTACTTCTCATAACGGAACCTAAGTTAATGCAGGGATCTAGCAACTTAGAGATTAGGGTTGTCGCTCATTCTCTAGATGTAACCAGGGTTAAAAGAAATATTGTGAGACTAGGAGACTTTCTTCAGTCACATGATCTCTAGATGGTGGGGTTAGGACTACCGTAGTTAGAGGGAATGTAAAGACATTGTAGTTCTAGTATGATCTTACGATTCTCATGATGTCGCTAAGGAAAGATGATTAAAAGATAGTGATTGCGGGTTTGTGCCAGCCGTCTGATTCAAAATGATGAAAAAAAATAGTTTAGATGGGTCCTCAGTGCCATATGGATTTGATGTGCCTATTTCTGATTGGTTTTTGAAAATGGTGATGTGGCTACGTATTTTCAAAGCCAAATTGACTATTTGTCAATTTATGTGAGCCACACGATGTGTCAGGAAAGACAAGGATCGACGGTCACATTTTAAAATGAATCAATTAACCATTGTGGCTAGATATTTGAATTATTTAAGGGTTTTTATGCAAGTAAAGGACTAGTTATTGAATGCAAAGGTGGGTGATCTACTTGATTTGATCTCATTCACTATCATAAAATGGTCATGAAGTGATGTTTGGTTGTGAGGGGTGTCCATGCCGTGAAGAAATGGGTGAAATAGTCATGCCATTTATTATGTAGTTGAAGACAATAGAGGGCCTCAATGATGAATTTCCTATCTTTATTGTGTGCCAGTTAGGGTTTTGGCCATAACTGTAGATCAAATTGGACCCGATTGCTCCAGATTTTTTGGCATGTTTTTTCTGTAGTAAATTGCTCATTGAATTTGGTTGTTGTGGCTATTGGAAACCCTAATTCTATCCTAGCCATTCGAAGCTTGTTGCATCCTAATTTTCCAGGATTCCAAGGTGGCTAATGACTATATATAGAAGCTTTTTGTATTTTAAATGATGGTGAAATTAACAACTGAATAGAGAGAATTTGGGTATATTATTTTTGTTCTGGCACTTTGCCATTTTTTCAATGTATTGATATTGAAAATTTTAATAAGACTACACTGGAATCCCATCTTAGATTTTTGAATGTCTTCTTATTTGGATCTTGAATTATTATATGTTAATATTGCAAAGCAAGTTAATGTATGGTTTACAAAGTAAATTGTGAAGTTGTTCTTGAGTTCCTTTCAAGGAAGGGATTAAATTCTTAAGAATAATTTTAGAGAATTTATAGTTCTTGTGGGGATCCAATGTCTAAATGTGAGAGTGAGAGGAATAATGTGCAAAGCACTTATTCTAGATTTGGGTGTGTTTGAGTTGAATTTTATGTTTATGTATGTTGTATTTAACTCTATGCCCTAGAACAAGACACTGATCTATTCTTAGGAAGTAGTTCTTCATCATCAATCAAACTTATAAATGATAAAATCTTTCAATCAATGTGTCAAAGACATGAATGCCTAATATTTATGTTGGATAATGCAAATAAATTTTTATTGATCCTTTTAAGAAGTGACTCCATAGGTACACCCACCTGAGCATCAAGGCTCGAAGTGAAGGAGGACTAATAGCTCAGTCCTTGTTAATTGGCACTTTTTCTTATAAGATTTGGAGTGGGTTAAGAGAGTCAGAGACATTAATTTGTCAATCAAAATTGTAAATCTAAAAGTGGAAAGAAAAGGAACCAACACAGTCTCTCATGCCATGCTCTGGGGGCTTGCTTCAATCCATACAGTGCCTTATGTATTTTACAAACCATATTCTTCTTGTTTGGGTCAACAAATCCTTCTAGTTTTTCAATGTATACTTCTTCTTCTAGTATTCCATTCAAAAATGCAGATTTGACATCCATCTCATACACTTTGAATCCATTAAAAGCTGCATATGCAATTAGAGTCCTCACTCCTTCCAATCTTGGAACCGGGGAAAATGTCTCCCCATAGTCAATGCCTTCTTCCTGTGCATATCCTTTGCACACCAATCTAGCTTTTTTCCTAGTGACTTCTCCATGTTCATTTAGCTTATTTTTGAGTACCTATTTTGTTCCAATAACATTCTTGTGTTTTGGTCTCGGCACTAGTGTCCAGGTTTTGTTCTTTTCTATCTACTATATTTCTTCATTCATGGCTTGTATCCAATCTTCATTCTCTAAAGCATCTTTTATTGTCTTAGGCTCAAATTCACATAATAAGCATGTTTGATCTTTCAACTTACTTCTTGTCATGACTCTAGATTCTTTATCTCCAATGATTTGTTTTGGCTTATGATGTCTTCTTACATATTGTGCCAATGTAGGTTCATATTTCCTTTCTACTTGATCTTGATCTTCAAGTTCATCTTGTAGATTCTTTGTTTCCTCTTTTGATTGCTCGACAACATCCTCTTGATGCTTGAAATTTTCTTGCTATAGCTCGACAGGTTCATGTTGTTGTTCAGCATTTGGTTTGGGTACATTACTAGCCTCTCCTTCTTCCATGTATACAAAAGATCTGTAATCCTTAGGTTCTTGCTTGCACTCAACTTCATTATTTTCTGCATATTCATCAACTCTAACATTTTCACTTTCCATAATTCTTTTAGTGTTAGAATTCAAACACTTGTAATCTTTTCTCTTAGTGAAATATCCTAGGAATACGCCTTCATCACTTTTAGCATAAAGTTTTACATTCCTATTATCTTTCAATATACAACATTTTCTTCCAAATACTTTAAAATATTTCCCATTAGGTGCATGTCCATACCATAACTCAAAAGGTGTAGCATTTGTACCTTTCTTGATTTGTACTCGGTTCAAGGTATAAATAGTTGTACTTATAGCTTCTCTCTAGTAGTTTTTTGCAACATTCTTCTCTATCATTAGTGTTCTAGCACAATCCATAATTGATCTATTTCTTCTCTATGCTATACCATTCTATGGAGGTGTCCTAGGTGCATACATTTATCTCTTTATTCCTCTATCATTTCAGAATATATTGAACTCATTTGATATGAACTCTCCTCCTTTGTCAGATATCAAACATTTCAACATTTTACCTATTTCTTTTTCAACTTTTGCCAAATACCACTTAAACAACTAAAATGCATCAAATTTCTCTTTTAGAAATATCACAGTCATCATTCTAGAATAGTCATCAATAAATAGAATGAAATACTTATCACCACAGTAGCTTTTCACAACCATAGGTCCATAAAAGTTAGTATGAACCAATTCCAAAATATTATCAGAAGTATGTGTCTTTCTCTTGAAAGTAGACTTTGTCATTTTTCCCAGTTGACACTGTTTACACATCACATTATTAGGTTTCTTCAATATTGGAAAACCTCTAAATCTCTTCATCTTACCAATATTTACCAAATTGTCAAAGTTCACATGACACAACCTCTTATGGCATAACCATACTATTGGATATTTCTAATGAATAGGTGGTGATTGAGACATTTAATATGTTTAATCACTACATTACTGAATGGGCAATCATACTATTGTCATTTGTGTTTTGTCACTGATGTCAACATATGCTTGTATGAAGAAACCAGACTAGTAATCATAGTGTATGGATGTTTTAGATGTTGTGAAGTCATATGAGAGTTCAAATGGATGTTTCAATCTTATATCTAAGATTGCATCATTAATGGATTCATATTAAGGAAGTTACAGCTATTTTGGTAAAGACTGGTCACTGGACTGTGACAGTGAGAATTGAAAGAGTTAGTCTCTGAGTTTTTGGTATAGATATCAGAGGGATTGGATTCAAGGTATGCAATCTTGAAGGATGATGGAATATGTACTAAAGAATGTTCATTGGTCAGTGCAAGGTACAGAATGGTTGGTGACATCATCTGGGCCATGTGCTTTGGCGATGGCTTATTCTGAATCCAACTAAGGAAATGAAGTGTGTGTTTTGTTTTGACAAGCATAATTCTAGGATGTCAGTCCTAAATTGTTGTAATATAATCATTATAAAAAAAATTTAGATACTGTGTGTATCTTAGCAAGGGCTTATGTAATTTTTTGTAATTAGGGAAGCCTTATGGTCCGACCCGATCTTGGTAAAATGTAATAAGGTATAAATGTAAGGTCTTTTCTTTGGAAAAGACATGGATGAATATATGTGATAGAAGAAGGTTGTGAACTTGTGTCTATTATATGTAGAGTAGAGGATTTTTGGTGGACTTCATTGGAATTGATCAAGCAAAGACAGTTGTTGGCAAACAGTTCAAAAGATTGTGCATTTATTCATATACAATTGTTACAAACTAGTGAGTTCACAAGGTGGACTTAACCTTCTTTTGGGCAATGAGCCTTGGGTAGTGAGCCCTCTTTGTTCTTGACTCCTAAGAGGGTATGTCCTCTAACAAGGACTATGTAGTATAATTTTTCAACAAGCTCCTAACAGGGCTATATATTCTAACAAGGATTACTATATTCTTAGTACATCATTAGTGGGTGCTAATTCCCACCAGGGTTTTTACCTTTAACAGGGTTTCCCCATAACCAAAATATTATGTTAGTGTGTTGAAATTCATTGTGTTCATTGGATATGATATTAATAAGCTTAAAATTTTAAGTTTAATATTCTATCATACAACTAATTCACCCCCCCTCTCAGTTGTATTGTGGACTGTTAATCCTAACAATTGGTATCAGAGCGTGTGGTCCTCAGAGAGAAAGCTTAACAGCTTGAGGTGATCTTAGGAAATGGCACTCTATAGGAAGGATAGTCCTAAGTTTGATCCTGAAAACTTTGACAGTTGGAAAAACAAGATGCGAACACATTTGCTATGTTTGGGCATAGACTACTGGATGATTGTGAAAAAGAAGGAAACTTTGAAGGCTGAGAATGACTTAGGGTCAGCTATCGATGATGAAAAGAAAATATTTTGATGCAACATGGTCGCAAGAGAAGCATTGATTAGCACACTATTTGAGGGTGAGTTCACTAAAATCAAAGATCTAGATTTGGCACATGATATTTGGATTAGACTAGAGGCACTCTATGAAGGAGACAAATATACCAAACAAGTGAAATTACAAAATTGGAAGACAAAGATGGAGAAGCTGCAAATGAATGAAGATGAAAGTATTAGAGCTTATGTTCAAAGCACTATAGAAGCTGTAGTTGGAATCAAAAATTGTGGAGGTACTTATGATGAAGAAGAAGTCATTGCGAAGATTCTCAGATCTCTAACTCCTACTTACAAATTCAAGGCAATGTCTATTCAACAAACTATACCCCTGACTCCAAACTTTAGCAGAGAGATGTTAATTGCAAAGTTAACCACTTTTGAAGCTGCAGAATTGGGAGAAGTTGCTCCTAAAGTTGAAACTACATTTAAGGCACCTACACACAAGAAAGCATCTACACTTCCAAGAAAAAGCAAAGAAGACCTGAGAGAAGAGCTTGGTGAGTATGCTGAGGAATGGTAAAAAATAATGGAAGAAGAAAAGAAGATGGGAGAACTTGTTGCACTAATCTCTAGAAGAGAGAAAAGAGGTAAGGGGAAATTTGAAGGAAAATTACCTTTGAAATGTTTTTCATGCAATAAGATAGGTCATTTTGCATCTAGATGTCCTACAAGAGTTCCTAAATACAAACTTGACTATGCAAAGATTAGAAGAGATAAAGAATGTTATTATGCTAGTTAAGGAATCTCTGATGATGATGATAATTTGGACAATGAAGAGATTGGATTTGTTTCTATTAAAGATGAACCTATTCATGAAGAGAAAGCATTAGTATCTCATGTTGACAAGAAAACTGAATGGATAATTGACAGTGGATGTTCTCATCACATGACTGGTGATAAGAATAAATTTTTTAAATTAGCAAATTATGATGGAGATGTTGTAAGGTTTGGGTACAATCTCCCAAAATCCATCATAGGAGTAGGATCTATCACTCTGGATGGAAAGACTAATACAAATAATGTACTACTTGTTAGAATAACTGAGAGGGGGGGTGAATCAATTATCCAGTGCCCCAATTCAAAATGTATAATCCAAAACAATTTTGCTACTTTTGTTACTCGGTAAACATATAATACTTTCACTCTCTATGTTTTTACCGATTGTTAGTCTAACTTTATAATAATTACCGATTAAATCTAACATGTAATATGAAAAGTATGATAACAAATAAATATCACAATCAATACATAACACAAGAGATTTAATGTGGAAACCCTATGAAGGGAAAAACCACCTGGGACTGACAACCCAAAATTGTTCACTCTTCTGAAGTGAGGTCGGTGAAGACCCAACCCTGTTAAAGGTTACAAACACACTGTTAGGTGTGACCTTGTTAGAGGATTTTAGACCAGAAGTTATCATCCAACTAGCAGTCACTCTGGGGTTGATAGGATAACAATGTTCACTCTATGAATGAAAGATCAAAAGACTTTCATAGTCCACTCGATTAAGATATTTGACTGTGTACAATGGTTAAATATGTAATAGTAGATGATCTACCTAAATACAACTTCAATTTGTAGTTTACAGATCAATGTTTAGCTCATTCAAATATTTATGATCAATATAACACTTTAGATTCAATACTATATCAACTTACTATCCATCGGTAATAACTCTCTGTAGCTCAGTTCTTATTAACTAGTATGATCAGAATGTATGAAAACTTCTCCACGTGATAATTCTACAGTATCTTCTTCTTCCGACATGTCTTTGATAATGAAACCAATGTCTCTTATATAGATGAGTAAATCAGTTTCTTTTCCTCCATCAAATTTTGTCGCTTAATCATATTCATAGATTTTGTCACTTTAAGCTCCCTCAGCTGATGTGTCAGTAACATGTTTCAATCTGCTCCATTAGATTCCTTTTGGTTTATGTTAGCCATTGATCTTCATAACAAACATTATCTGTTACCTCAATTTCATACACTTTACAACTCATCACTTTATTGGCTAAACTGATCATTTAATTCCTTTCTATTTTTCTCGGTTAACAAAGAAATGCATCGGTGAACACAAGCTTGATTAATACTACACTCGGTATACACTACACTTCGTTGATGTATACTAAAATGCTTTATTTACCGACAACACTGCTTTGTGTCTTTCAGCTCTATTCTTCATTATAGATGAATGCAACATAATAATATCAATTTCATCAAGTCATAGACTCATCAAAAAGTTACTCAATGTATTCCTTATCCTAATCTGTCATGTACATCTTCCTCATGTAGATATTTCTATTATTCATCTCTTTAACCTTCCTTCATATGTGTCGGTATAGTAACTTACAAGATAAGTATTGTCAAGCTAGTTAACATCAATGACTACATAATACTGATTTAATCATCTTGCATATCTAATCATCAACTCCTTAGTAATCTCAAATTATAGCTTCTTCATTCTAGTTCTAAATCAGTTGTAGTTCATCAATCTCTCCCTTTGGCATTGATGACAACTCAAGTAATATGAAATGTACCATACACATACCAAACATGTCTTCTACAACTCTGTGATCAAATGTTGTGTAGTGTAAGCTCTCCCTAGCTTAATATGTTTAATCACTACATTACTAAAACAACATTATGAAATACAACTTTGTCATTCTATAGATATAACCTTTTTAGTTCTCAAGTTCCTTTCAGATTATCTCTCCCTTAGATAGTTCTCATCGGTGTATATCTCCTTTTCTTTTCATATTATTTATCTCTCCCTTTGACAAAAATGCCAAAGAAACAAATAAATAATCATCTTTGTAGTAGCTAAGTAACTTTTGAGTGTCCAATACTTCCTTTGTATCTTAGTATACTGATATCCCAATCTATTTCAGTTCTTCAAACTTAATCACAACGTTGAACAAAATCCAAAGTGTGAACTATGCTACATCAACATGAATGATCTTTTGATAAGATTAGGCTAATGCAACATCCAGATCACATTAGTGACCGATAGATAAGGGACGGACCCCAAGTCTAGTCCTCAAATATTCAAATGTGTCCTTCGGTAGAGGCTTTGTAAAAATGTTTGCAAGTTGTTCTTTAGATGTAACAAATTCTAACTTTACTTTCTTCTCTTGCACTTGTTCTCTTAAGTAGTGATACTTAATTGATATATGTTTTGTCTTGGAGTGCATCACAGGATTCTTTGAAATATTAATAGCACTTATGTTGTCACAGTATATGATCACTGGGTCAGTAATTACCTCATTTATTCCTTCCAACACTTGCTTGATATATGCAATGTTTGAGCAATTAGTAGCAACAACATCATACTCTGCTTCAGCTATAGACTGAGAAATACAAGCCTGCTTTTTACTTGTCCAAGTTACAAGTCTTTCACCAAAGAAAAATGCTCCTCCGGTGGTACTTTTTCTGTCATCCACATTTCCAGCCCAATCAGCATCAGTATAAACCTTCAACTCAAACTTACCTTCCTTAGGATACCATAATCCATAATCCTCTTTCTTTTTCAGATATCTTAAGATCCTTTTAGTAGCAATCATGTGTGATTCTCTAGGATTAGCAAAATATCTAGCAACAATTCCCACAACATGTGCTATATCTACTCTAGTGTGAACTACATACATGAGCTTACCAATCATGGATTGGTAAAGTGTCTGGTTTACCTCTGTAGTTTCATCTTCCTTTGTCAATTTACTTCCAGTAGCCATCGGTGTTCCCACAGGTTTAGCATCTTCCATGCCAAATGTCTTCAAAACTTCCTTTATGTACTTGGACTGTGTGATGAATATCCCATCACTCTATTGTATCACTTTTAATCTGAGAAATAATTTAATCTCTCTGAACATAGACATTTCAAACTCATTCCTCATGTCATTAGCAAAAGATTTACATACATGATCTTGACCTCCAAAAATAATATCATCAACAAAAATTTTAGCAATAATAATAGTGTCATCAGTATCACCTTTCATGTTCAAATTGTTTTTTTCACTAGTTCTTATAAATCCAATACTTAACAAGTAAGTATGCAATCCTTCATACCATGCTCTCAGTGCTTGATTCAAACCATATAAAGCTTTGTGTAATCTACATACCATATTTCTATTGTCTGGATCAATGAATCCTTCAGGTTTTTCTATGTAGACCTCTTTTTCAAGTATACCATTTAGAAATTCTGATTTCACATCCATTTGATAAACCTTAAATTTCTTGTGTGCAGCATATGCAAGTAACATTCTAACTCCTTCCAATCTAGCAACAGGTGCAAATGTTTCCCCATAATCAATGCCTTCTTCTTGTGCATATCCCTTGTATACCAATCTCGCTTTATTTCTTGTCACTTCACCATTTTCATTCATTTTGTTTCTGAATATCCATTTAGTACCGATAACATTCTTATCTTTAGGTCAGGGTACTAAGGACCAAGTTTTGTTTTTCTCTATTTGTTCTATTTCCTCCTTCATTGCATTAACCCATTCTTCATTTTCTAATGCAACTTTCACATTCTTTGGTTCAAATTCGCAAACTAGACATGTACCTTGTCTTGTTTTGCTTCTTGTTTGCATTCTAGCTTGTCTATTTCCAATAATTTGGGTCTCAGGATGATGTCTTCTAACAACACTAGCTAGTACTCAGTTTCTTCTTTCTTGTTCATCCTATTCAGGTTCATTTTCTTGCTTGGTAGCACCATCTTGTTCATCAATTTCCCTTTCTTGTTCCTCGAGGTTATTTTCCTACTGACCAGTTATCATAGGTTGCGACTTTAGTAGATAGTCAGGAAGTTCAATGTAAGTGAATCTACCATATTCTTCTAGTTCCTTTCTTTCTTCTATGTTTATGTCATCATACTCATCAACACGAACATTAGTACTTTCAATCATCTTATTTGTAACCTTATTCAGACATTTGTATGCTTTACTCTTAGTAGAATATCCTAAGAATATTCCTTCATCACCTTTAGAATCAAATTTCCCATTTCTCTCATCTTTCATAATAAAACATTTTCTTCCAAAAATTCTAAAATAACTTACAGTAGGTTTGTGTCCAAACCATAGCTCATAAGGTGTCCAGTTGGTGTCCTTCTTTAGTTTTACTCATTTAAACACATATACAATTGTGCTAATAGCTTCCCTCCAATATGTTTGAGCAACATTCTTTTGTAGCATTAGTGTTCTAGCATAGTTAATGATTGACCTATTCCTTCTTTTAGCAATCCCATTCTATTGAGGTGTTCTCGGTGCAAAGACCTATCTCTTAATACCATTCTCATTATAGAAATTTGTAAATTCATCAGAGATAAATTGACCTCCTCTATCAAATCTTAAGAATTTGATTTCTTTTCTAGTCTCTTTTTCTACCTTCACCTTATACCATTTAAACAACTTAAAAGCTTCATATTTCTCTTTCAAGAACATAACAGTCATCAGTCTAGTATAGTCATCAACAAAAAGAATAAAGTATCTATCACCATAATAGCTCTGAGTTCTCATAGGACCACATAGGTCAGTATGAACCAATTCAAGTATCTTCTTTATTGAGTAGTCTTTGCTTTTAAAATTGGACTTAGTCATCTTACCTTTTTGACATTCATGACACATAGCATGATCCGGTTTTGACAAGTTAGACAATCCTCTAACTTTTTTCTTCTTACTAATCTTGACCATGTTATCAAAATTCACATGACATAACCTCTTATGCCACAACCATGCATCTTCATCTTTCATTAATAAACAAGAAGACTAATCAATATCAAGATAAAATAGATTACCTTTGGATTGTGTACTGGTTCCAACAAGTCTTCCTCCATCATCATAGATTCTTACCTTTCTGCTCTCAAAAGCAAGTTGGTGTCCTAAGTTGTTTAGTTATGCCACACTTATCAAATTGTAGTTCAGTCCATCTACCCAGTATGAATTCTCACATTTTATCCTGTCATTAATCATCAGTGAACCTTTAACTCTCACCATACAAGGTGCATCATTTCCCATTCTAACAAATCCACCATCATATTCATCAATTAGATCAAATTTCTCTATATCGCTAATCATATGATGTGTATAACCACTGTCTATTATCCATGTATCATTTCTGCTTACTTTAGAGATTAGTTCTATCTCTTCATGTTTCTCTTCTTCTTCTGAATCATCCTTCATAGCAACAAATACTACTTCTACATCATCATTAATGTCAAATTTAGATTCAAATTCTTCAGCTATGTAACATACCTTTTTCCCTTTGTCATAGCTATCTCGGTTGTCTTTGTTGTAGTGTCGGTAGCCTCTATTGGCTCTTCTCCCATAGCTTCCTTCGAATTGGTCTTTGGATCTATCATCATCTTTCTTATTCAGACATCTAGTAGCGATGTGGCCAACTTCTTTACAATTAAAACATGCTAGAGGTAACTTGCCTATATACCCTCCCTTACATTTGGGAAATCTTCTAGCCATAAGAGCTTCAAGCTCATCAATTTCATCATCGATATTACTGTCACTATCATTATTCTTATCATTCTTTCTACTAGACTTACCAATCTTCAAAGAGGACATGAAAGCGGATTCAATACAAGGTACAATACTATTGTCAAAGTTATTCAATTCAAAGGTTGTAAGCTTATCGATTAGAGTGTCAAGGGTGAGGTTGGATGTAGCCCTTGGTTCATGAATTGCAGAGATCCTGATCACATAAATTAGTAGCAAAGTTTTGAGAATCTTGCTTATCACTGTTTCATCATCAATAACTCTGCCAGATGCTCTAATAGAATGTACTATCTCTTTTAGTCTGTTTGTATATTGCACAATGTTCTCACCTTCTTTCATCTTCATATCATCAAATTGACCTCTTAGGCTTTCTACTCTGGCTCTCTTGACATTCGCATCTCCACTATATATTAGAGTCATCTTGTCCCACATCTTCTTAGCAGTATCACATTCCTTGATGTCATTAAATTCAGCATCAATCCAGGCAGTAGCAAGTTCCATCATATTAATATTGTGTTCATGCCTATCCTTCAGTTGGTCAAGAGTCAGGGGACCTGGTGTTGGTTCAATGTAGCCATTCTCCAACGGTTTTAGTGTAGAATTCCCAATTCTAGATATGTGAAACTTCATATGGCTTTGCCATACTATGAAGTTACCTTTGTTCAGCTTTGGCACTTCCCTCTTATACATCTTGAGACATTTTTGCTAAAGTCCTTAAAACTCTGTTCTAAGAAACCGCAGCTCTGATACCAATTGTTAGAATAACTGAGAGGGGGGGTGAATCAGTTATCCAGTGCCCCAATTCAAAATGTATAATAAAAAATAATTATGTTGCTTCTATTACTCAGTAAACATTTAATACTTTCACTCTATGTTTTTACCGATTGTCAGTCTAAACTTTATAATAATTATAGATTAAATCTAACATGTAATATGCAAAGTATGATAAAAAATAAATATCACAATCAACACATAACACAAGAGATTTAACGTGGAAACCCTATGAAGGGAAAAACCACATGGGACTGGCAACCCAAAATTGTTCACTCTTCTGAAGTGAGATCAGTGAAGACCCAACCCTGTTAAAGGTTACAAACACACTATTAGGTGTGACATTGTTAAAGGATTTTAGACCAGAAGTTATCATCCAACCAGTAGTCACTCTAGGGTTGACAGGATAACAATGTTCACTCTATGAATGAAACATCAAAAGGCTTTCATAGTCTACTCGGTTAAGAGATTTGACTGTGTACAATGGTTAAATATGTAACAGTAGATGATTTGCCTAAATAAAACTTTAGTTTGCAATTTACAGATCAATGTTCAACTCATTCAAATATTTATGATCAATATAACACTTCAGATTCAATACTATATCAACTTACTATCTATCAGTAATAACTCTCTGTAGCTCGGTAACTGTTCTACAGCTCGGTTCTTATTAACCAGTATGATCAAAATGCATGAAAAATTCTCCACATGATAATTTTTCAGTATCTTCTTCTTTCGGCATGTCTTTGATAATGAAACCAATGTCTCTTATATAGACGAGTAAATCATTTTCTTTTCCTCCATCAGATTTTTCCGCTTCATCATATTCATAGATTTTGCCACTTTAAGCTCCCTCGACTGATGTGTCAATAACACATTTCAATCTGCTCCATTAGATCCCTTTTGATTTATGTTAGCCATCGATCTTCATAACAAACATTATCTGTTACCTTGATTTCATACACTTTACAACTCATCACTTTATCAGCTAGACTAATTATTTAATTCCTTTCTATTTTTCTCGGTTAACAAAGAAATGCGTCAGTGAACACAAGCTCAGTTAATACTACGCTTGGTATACACTACACTTCGTTAGTGTATACTAAAATGCTTTATTTACCAACAACACTACTTTGTGTCTTTCAGCTCTATTCTTCATCATAGATAAATGCAACATAATAAAGTCAATTTCATCAAGTCATAGACTCATCAACAAGTTACTCAGTGTATTCCTTATCCTAATCTATCATGTACATCTTCCTCATGTAGATATTTATGTTCTTCATCTCTTTCACCTTCCTTTAGATGTGTTGGTATAGTAACTTACAAGATAAGTATTGTCAAGCTAGTTGACATCAATGACAACATAATACTGATTTAATCATCTTGCATATCTAATAATCAACTCCTTAGTAATCTCAAATTATAGATTCTTCATTCTAGTTCTAAATTAGTTGTAGTTCATCACTACTTGTTGAAGGATTGAAACATAACTTGTTGAGTTTTGGACAATTGATGGACATGAACTTTTAGTTAAGTTTTATTGATGGTAAGTGCTTTATCAGAAGCAAGGAAGGGAAACTGGTTGCTACCAAATCAAGATCTAGAGGTAATTTATTTGAACTAAACACATTTGGAGCCTCTTGTTTTGTTGCAAAGGTAGATGATAGTTGGCTATGGCATAGAAGATTTTGTCATGTTAACTTTGATAATATTGTGAAAGCAAGCATGGCCAATGCAGTAAAAGATCTGCAGAAGATTGTGAAACCTTCTAACACTGTATGCAGAGAATGTGTTATGGGAAAGCAAACCAAAAAAAATCATAAAAGAAAAAAATTTACATCAAAAGGGAAGTTGGATTCGGTACATATAGATATGTGTGGGCCTACAAGAACAAATTCATACTATGGTGAAAGGTATTTCATACTCTTTGTTGATGACTTTTCTAGAATGATGTGGGTTACTTATTTGAGAGAGAAATTAGAAGCATTTGACAAATTCAAGTTGTTTAAAGAAAAAGTAGAGAATGAATCAGGACTGAAAATAAAGTGTTTAAGATCAAACAGAGGTGGAGATTTTACATCATATTTATTCAATTCATACTATGAAGAGCATGGAATAAAAAGACAAACATCTGCTCCTAGGACTCCACAATAAAATGGGATAGCAGAGCGAAGGAATAGAACTATACTTGATGTTGTTAGAACAATGTTGATTGAAGGAAATATATCTCATGTACATTGGAGAGAGGTTGTTGGAACAACAGTGTACACATTAAACCAAATTCAGATCAAAGATGGCAAAAGTAAGACTCCCTATGAACTATGGTTTGATCACACTCCTACTGTAAAATATTTTAGAATTTTTGGTAGTAAATGTTATATCAGAAGGGATGATGAGATAGGGAAATTTGATGCTAGAAGTGATGAAGGTATCTTCCTTGGTTACTCTATTAAAAGAAAGGCATACAAATGTTTCAATCTGAGATTAAGGAAGATGGTTGAAAGTAATAATGTAATAATTAATGAGAAATTTCAGATATTGGAAAGAATGTATGACAGTAGTCAGATATTAGAAGTGAAAGAAACCTCTACTGATGTCGAAGAAGAACCTGTTGAGGAAGAAAGTGATGAGACAAGCACAACTATTCCTAAAACTCCAAGGTATGTAAAAAATAACCATCCTGAAAATCAAAATATTGGCAATACTAGTCAGAGAGTACTAACTAGATCTAAAGTTAGAGAGGAAATTTGTTTAATTTATCAAATTGAGCCAAAGAATACAGATGAAGCCTTTAAAGATGAATCTTGGATAAAAGCCATGAAAGAAGGATTGGATTAGATAAAGAAAAATAATACTTGGGAATTGGTTCCAAGACCTAAAAATAAAAATGTTATAGGAACTAAATGGGTCTTTAGAAACAAAATGGATGAAGAAGGAACAGTTGTAAGGAACAAAGCAAGACTAGTATGTAAAGGTTACTCACAGCAAGACGGCATAGACTTTGAAGAAACATCTGCTCCTGTTGCTAGAATAGAGGTAGTAAGATTATTCCTATCTTATGCTGCACACAAAAACTTCAAAGTGTATCAGATAGATGTTAAATCTGCATTTCTAAATGGAGATCTTGAAGAAGAAGTATACATAGAACAACTAGATAGATTTCCTCTATGTGAAGACAAAGACATGGTGTGAAAATTAAAGAAAGCTCGGTATGGATTGAAGCAAGCTCCTAGAGCTTGGTATGAAAGGTTGGACAAGTATCTACTTGGAATTGGATTCAGAAAAGGTAATGCAGATAGTAATTTGTACTTAAGAACTACTGAAGATGAAATTCTAATAGTATAAGTATTTGTGGATGACATTATCTTTGGAGGTAATGATGATCTATGTAAGAAATTTGCAAAAGAAATGGAAAGTGAATTTGAAATGTCCATGATAGGTGAAATGAAATTCTTTCTTAGACTACAAATAACTCAAAATGAGAATGGTATTTTCATTTCTCAGACCAAGTACCTCAAAGAATTACTTAAGAAATTCGGTATGGAAGATTGTAAACTAGTAGGAACACCTATGGTGACTGGAAACAAGCTAACAATTGATGATGAATCAAAGTGTGTCTTTTAGACTCTGCATAGATCAATGGTTGGAGGGATACAATATCTGACTCACACCAGACCAGATATTGCTAATGTTGTTGGAATTGTTGCTAGATATCAGGCAGAACCCAAAGAGACTCATCTAGCTGTTGTGAAAAGGATACTGAGGTATCTCAGAGGAACCATAGACTATGGCTTAAGGTATGATAGAAATGATAGCTTTGAACTTCATGCTTATACTAATTTTGATTGGGCGAGAAATATTGATGACCGAAAAAGTACAAGTGGTGGTGCATTTTTCCTTGGGAAAAAGTTGGTTTCTTGGCTAAGTAAGAAACAAGATTGTATAGCATAATCTACTGCTGAATCAGAATATGTTGCTGCTGCTATAAATTGCACTCAAATTGTTTGGATGAAACAAATGCTAATAGACATTGGAATAACTTTTAATGATTCTATGGTTATCACTTGTGATAACACCAATATAGTAAATATGTCAAAGAATCTGGTAATGCACTCTAAAACTAAACACATTTCTATCAAGTATCACTTCTTAAGAGACAAGGTGGCAGAAAAAGAAATCAAGCTTGAATATATTAGTACAAAAGAGAAGATTGCAGACATCTTTACAAAGCCACTACTTAAAGATACCTTTGAATATCTCAGAGGCATGTTAGGGGTTCAGGCCCCTCCTAGTCAGAACTAAATGATGCAGAGATGCATCAGTTAAGAAGTGCTCAGAGCCTCATCATTTTCTGGACTAGATGTAGGGATCTACTCCTCAGGGGGAGTGATCATGGAAGAAAGGTTATGTGTGAAGAAATTTGGCACCCTTTTCCATTTTTGTCAAAGGGGGAGTGATGTTATGAGAAAATCCTCACTGATTGGGGAGATTATTCAGTTGAAGGACTTTTGGGTTGATACAACTTTGGGATAAGATTTTTCCATATGTTGACATCAATGCCAAAGGGGGAGATTGTTGGATATTGCTAATTCATGGGTGGTGATTGAGACATTTAATATGTTTAATCACTATGTTACTGAATGGGCAATCATACTTTTGTCATTTGTGTTTTGTCACTGATGTCAACATATGCTTGTATGAAGAAACCAGACTGGTAATCACAATGTACGGAAGGTGTACGGATGTTTCAAATGCTATGAATTTAGATGAGAGTTCAAATGGATGTTGTGATCTTATATCTAAGATTGCATCATTAATGGATTAATATTAAGGAAGTTACAGTTGTTTTGGGAAATACTGGTCACTGGACTGTGATAGTGAGAATTGACAGAGTTAGTCTCTAAGTTTTTGGTATAGATATCAGAGGGATTGGATTCAAGGTATGTGATCTTGAAGGATGATGGAAGATGTACTAAAGAATGTTCATTGGTTAGCACAAGGTATGAAATGGTTGGTGACATCATCTTGGACATGTGCTTTGGCGATGGCTTATTCTAAAGCTGACTCAGGAAATGAAGCATGTGTTTTCTTTTGACAAGCATAATTCTAGGATGTCGGTCCTAAATTGTTTTAATATAATCATTGTAAACTTGTTTTAGATACCATGTGTATCTTAGCAAGGGCTTATGTAATTGTTTGTAATTAAGGAAGCCTTGTGGGCTGACCTAATCTTGGTAAAATGTAATAAGGTATAAATGTAAGGTCTTTTCTTTTGAAAAGACATGGATGAATATATATGATAGAAGAAGGTTGCAAACTTGTGTCTATTGTATGTAGAGTAGAGGATTGTTGGTGGACTTCATTGGAACTAATTAGGCAAAGATAGTTGCTGGAAAATAGTTCAAAATATTATGTATTTCTTCATATACACTTGTTATGAACTAGTGAGTTCAGAAGGTGGACTTAACCTTCTTTTGGGCAATGAGCCCTCTTTGTTCTTGACTCCTAATAGGGTCTGTCCTCTAACAAGGACTATGTACTGTAATGTTTCAAAAAGCTCCTAATAGGGCTATATCTTCTAACAAGAATTACTATACTCTCAGTACATCATTAGTGGGTGCTAATTCCCACTGGGGTTTTTACCTTTAATAGGGTTTCCCTGTAACCAAGATATTGTGTTATTGTGTTGACATTCATTGTGCTCATTGGATCTGATATTAATAAGCTTAAAAGTTTAAGTTTAATACTCTATCATACAACTGATTCACCCCCCCTCTCAGTTGTATTGTGGACTGTTAATCCTAACACATACATTATCAAATTATGCAAACAAACATGTTTCTTCAAATAGGTCTAGATAGAAAAAATTACCTCTTGTCTGTTCTCCACTTCCAATTAGATCACCAGTGGCATCAAATATTTTAGCCTTCTTGTGATGAAATTCAACTCGGTAACCAGTATTGTTAACCTATGAAACACTTGAAAAATTATAGTTAAAACCTTCAACCCAATAAGTATTATCACCTTTGATCTTATTAGCTAATCTTATTGATACTTTTCCTTTCACAGGACATGGTGCATCATTACCAAACTTAACACTTCTACCTTTCTAATGATTTAGGGTTTCAAACTTACTTTTATCACCATTCATGTGATAAGAGAAACATCTATCAATAATCCATTTATAACCTTTACTCACATATGAAATAAATGCAGTTTTCTCATCTTCATCATAATCATCTTTCATAGCAACATAAACAACTTCTATATCACAATCATCAGATTCACTAGTTTCACTGTCAATTTCCTCTGCAACAATATAACAAGATTTATTACCTTCAACTTTTTAGTCTTTGTACCTTCTATGATCTCTGTCATTTCTTTTGTCTTTGTACTTGCTTTCCCTTCTTTCATCCTTGTCAATCGTATCAGGGCATCTTGCTATAAAAAATAGATTATAGGAAGTTTACCTTTGAATTTTTATTTTCCTCTTGGTAGCCTTCTAGCCATAAGTGCCTCAAGATCATCTAGATCATAATCAGAACTATCACTATCACTATCATTGTTACTGTCACTACTCACACATCTTTCTTTTCCTTTCTTGGGCTTATGAAGAACCATTTGAGACTTGAATGTAGATTCAATGTTGTGAATAGTGAAATTATCAAAATTGGACAACTCAAAAGCAATAAGCTTCCCAAAAATACTTTCCAAAGCTAGGACATTACCAAGATTACATCTTGACTCTTGTATTGCAAACACTCTAATAGCATAGATAGGAAGCAGGGTTCTCAACACTATACTAATAACAGTTTCATCATCAATGTTTCCATTAGCTCCTCTAATAGTATCTACTACCTCCTTAGTTCTACCACAATAATAAGAAACATTTTCACCTTCTTGCATTTTCATTTCATCAAACTTACCTCTCAAACTTTCATATTTGGCTCTTAGTACATTTGTGTCCCCACCATAGATAGTTGAGGAATTATCTAATGAACCTGAACATGGTAAGAATTTGATGCTAAGAAGGATCTTGTGGAATGAAGAAGTTAATGAAGAACCTATTCTAAGGAAAAGCTTGTTCAGAACCAAATGTAAGATCACTAACAAATGTTGCAAGGTAATCATTAAAAGTGGAAGTTTTGATAATTTGGCATCTGAAGAGCTGGTAAAAAAATTACATTTGCAGATATTGAGACATCCTAAGCCTTACCATATTGCTTGGATCCAGAAGAAGCATAAACTACTTGTAAGTGAACAATGCCTTGTCAAATTCAAAATTGGGAATTACCATGATGAAGTCTTGTGTGATATTATGCCTATGGATTATTGTCATATTCTTTTGGGTAGACCTTGGCAGTATGATAGGAAAGCTTTGCATGATGGTAGATTGAATCAATATACTATTTGGATTGATGGAAAGAAACAACTGTTATTTCCTTTAGTAGAGAAATTTAATGAGAGTCACTGTACTATAGTTAGAGTAAGCTTGGTTGATGGTTAAAAGTTTGCAAGAGAAATGAAAGAACCAAATTTTTATTTTTCTTTAATTCCAAGGAAAACTAAGAAACAAGATGAGTTAGAACATGCACCTAAGATTGAACCTTTGTTGACTAAATTTCATGACATCATTTCTGATAATGTACCCGATGGTTTACTGCCTATGAGAAGTATAAGTCACTCTATGAATTTCATACATGGAGCTAGTTTGTCTAATAAAGCACCACATAGGTTGACACCTGATGAAAACACTGAGTTGAATAGAAAAGTGCAAGAATTGCTTGAGAGAGGCTTGATTAGGGAAAGTTTGAGTCCTTGTGCAGTACCTATTGTGTTAGCACCAAAAAATAATGGAGAATGGAGAATGTGCACTGATTCTAGAGATATAAACAAAATAATAGTAAAGTACAAATTTCCTTTGCCTAGGATGGTTGACATAATGGATAGTTTGAGAGGAGAAAAGTATTTCAAAAAGATTTATTTGAAAAGTGGATATCATCATATTAGAATTAGAGAAGGGGATGAATGGAAAACTGCTTTTAAGACTAATGAAGGTTTGTATGAATGGTTGGTTATGCCTTTTGGTTTGACTAATGCACCTAGTACTTTCATGAGGCTAACGAATGAAGTTTTGAAAAGATTCTTGGGTAAGTTTGTAATTGTATATCTTGATGACATTTTGATATTCAGTAAGAGTAAGGAAGAACATCTTGAGCATATCAGAAAAATATTGTAGAGATTGAAGGATGAAAAGTTGCTGATTAATTTGAAGAAGTGTTCATTTATAAAAGAAGAGATTGTATACCTTTGTTTTGTAATTTCAGCTGATGGATTGAAGATGGATCCTAATAAAGTAAGAGCTATACTTGATTGGCCTACACCAGAGAATATTGGAGAGGTAAGATCATTTCATGGATTGGCAAGTTTTTATAGGAAATTCATCAAAAAATTTAGTTCTATTTGTAATGCTATGACTGAAACCATGAGAGGAGATAAAAGGGATTTCAAATGGATGCATGGAGCACAAAAGAGTTTGGAAACATTGAAACAAAGAATTACAGAGTTACCTACACTTACTTTGCCTGATTTTAGTAAAGTTTTTCGAGTTGAATGTGATGCTAGTGGTAGTGCAATAGGAGCTATTTTGAGTCAAGAAGGAAGACTTGTAGCTTTCTTTAGTGAGAAGTTGAATGATGCAAGAGAAAATATTCAATTTATGACCAATAATTCTATGCTATTATTCAAGATTTGAAGAAATGGAGACATTATTTGATGCCTAAAATTTTTGTGTTGTATACTGACCATAAAGCTTTACCGTATTTGGGAAGTCAGAATAAATTGAATCAGAGACATATGAAGTTGGTTGAGTTCTTGCAAAATTTCTCCTTTTCATTGAAGCATAAGAGTGGATAGTCAAATAAAGTTGTTGATGCCTTGAGCTGAAGAAGAAGTTTGCTAACAGAGATGAGAGTTGAGGTGCTTGGTTTTGATAGTTTGAAATATTTGTATGAGACTTACATTGATTTTGTAGAATGTTGGAAAGCTTGTAAGGAACAAATAGTAAGTGATAAGTGGACTAATTATTTCATTTAAGAAGAAATGTTGTTTAAAGGATTTTAGTTGTTTATACCTAGAGGATCTATGAGGGAGAACATAATGAAGGAGAAGCATAGTGGTGGACTTGCTAGACATTTTGGGATTGATAAGACTGTGAAAATGATTTTGGTAAGATACTTTTGGCCATAGATTTATAGGGATGTACAGAGAATGGTTAGAAGTTGCAGAATTTGTCAAGTAGCAAAAGGAACTAGTCAGAATGTAGGATTGTATACACCTTTGCCTGTACCTAATAGACCTTGGGAAGATGTGAGTATGGGCTTTGTTTTTGGATTGCCTAAAACTTAGAGAGGTAATGATTCTATTTTTGTAGTGGTTGACATATTTTCAAAGATGGCACATTTCATACCTTGTAAGAAGACATCTAATGCATTACATGTAGCTGAATTATTTTTCAAGGAAGTGGTAAGATTGCATGGTTTTCCTAAGTCAATTGTTTCAGATAGAGATACTAAGTTTATTGGTTACTTTTGGAGAAAACTTTGGGAGAAGAAGAATATTGAGTTGAAATTTAGTTCTACATTTCACACTCGGATAGATGGACAGAATGAAGTTGTAAATAGAATTTTGGGAAACTTGTTGAGATGTTTAGTTGGAGATAAGCCTGCTAATTGGGATTTAGTTTTGGCACAATCAGAATTTTCATATAATAATTCTGTGAATAGAAGTACTAAGAGAACACCATTTGAGATTGTTACTAGATTTCATCCTAAAGGAACCATAGAGTTGAGAGATTTACCTACTGAGACTAGAAGAAGTGCTGAAGCTAAGGATTTTGCAGTATACATGAGAATTTTTCATGATGAAGTTAAAAGGAATTTGGAGGATAGTAATTTGAATTATAAACAGAGAGCAGATAAGAGGAGACATAAATATTTTTAATTTGGAGATGAGGTTATGATTCATTTAAAGAAGAATAGATTTCCAGTTGGTACCTACAACAAGCTAAAAATGAAGAAGTTTGGACCTTGTAAGATTCTGAAGAAGTTTGATAGTGGAAATTCTTATGAAGTGGAATTACCAGAGGACATGGATATATCACCTATATTCAACATTGTTGATATCTTTGAGTACTTTGAATCAAATGATGAGATAGAAGATGATCTAGATTATTATAAGAAGAATAGAGACAACATTGAGAGGATCTTGAATAGTAGAGTAAGAAAGAGTACAAGACGAAAATACTACATGCAATACCTAGTTCAGTGGAAAGACAAGTCGGTTGAAGATAGTTCATGGATTACACAAGATGATTTGGATCTTTATGATTCATGTCAGAGTATGAGTAGTGCCTGATGTGGACATCAATTTTTTTTTTACCCTAGGTGTCTGATGCAGGAGCATCCTGGGTCTTAAGCAATCTTGCATCACCAAAAACCATTTTTTGTTTCCTGTACCTGTATGGTGTTTGTTTTGTAGCCATGGCTGCTACTGGTTTCTTTCCTTACGAAGTTAATCCTATGTCATGGACCTATTCTTTGACCTTCTCCTAAGAGCACATGTCCTAATTCATTTGGACTTGGAAGTTATTGCCATTTCCCTCAAGCATAGATTCACCGCCAATTTCGCATGAAACATGTGGTATTTCAACTTGTGCAGTTCAATGTGGGGAAATTGGATCTTGAAAAGTTTAGGATATGTTCTTGGATCATGTGTGGACCTAAATGTGGCTTCAAAATGTGTTTTTTTGTTTCTTTCTTTAGTTTTGGTTTCTCCTCGTAAGTGGACCTATAATGTGATATTGCTATCAGGATTTAAATGTGTAGTTTTTTTTGAGTCAAACTCATTGACCCACGATTCATGAGTAGTGGTTCACCGAACCCATCTCTCATGAGAATGAAATGGAACACTTAGCACTCATTGGATCTAGGTGATGCTCATAGAGGTGAAGCACTAGGACTTCCTGGGAGGTCACCCATCCCAGTACTACTCCAGTTCGAGCGCGCTTAACTACGGAGTTTCCTCCATGGTTAAAACCACTCTACTTGCATCCTCATTTGCAAAACCTTCACCAAGTGTTTTACCTTATGAACCATTCATTAGAAGCCCCTTAAGCTCATCAATTGATAAGTAGGAGACATTTTCCACAGCAAGTCAAATTATGATATTGCTATTAAGATTTAACTGTGTAGTTTTTTTTTAGTCAAACTCATTGACCCATGATTCATGAGTAGTGGTTCACTGAACCCATCTCTCATGATAATGAAATGGAACACTTAGCACTCATTGGATCTAGGTGATGCTCATAGAGGTGAAGCACCGGGACTTCCTGGGAGGTCACCCATCCTAGTACTACTCCAGCTCGAGCGCGCTTAACTACGGAGTTTCCTCCATGGTTAAACCCTCTCTACTTGCATCCTCATTTGAAAAACCTTCACCAAGTGTTGTGCTTTATGAACCATTCATTAGAAGCCCCTTAAGCTCATCAATTGATAAGTAGGAGACATTTTCCACAGCAAGTCAAATTGTGATATTGCTATCAGGATTTAACTGTGTAGTTTTTTTTGAGTCAAACTCATTGACCCATGATTCATGAGTAGTGGTTCACCAAACCCATCTCTCATGATAATGAAATGGAACACTTAGCACTCATTGGATCTAGGTGATGCTCACAGAGGTGAAGCACCAAGACTTCCTAGGAGGTCAGCCATCCTAGTACTACTCCAGCTCGAGCACGCTTAACTTTACATGCCTCTACCTTGCCTTTGCCTGGACCTATAATGTAATTAAATGTCTGACTGGCCGACTTGTGGCTTTTTTGGCTATATATTTGGAGCTTAGGTTGTTTAGTTGGTAAGTAATATGGTGATAATAGAAGAGTAGTAGAAGTAGATGAGAAGATAATATGTGAGCTGAGACTCTGAATTCATAATTCTCTTTGTATAAGGCTGAAACTCGGAAGGCCTCACAGTCAGACATGTCTAATTTAATATAATTACACCAGTGTTGTTACCAATTGCTTGTCTCATATCCATTGTGTTTTCACTACTTTCATGTGGTTTTCATATTGCTTATGTGTGTAACTCTTCGCAAGGCTTGCTAGTAGGTTTAAGCAGACTCAATTAACTCTAATTTTACTTGCCTCTACCTTGCCTTTGCATCAAGTGGTATCAGAGTGAAGTGCTTTCTTGTGAATTGGATCATGGAGAACCTTATTGCATTGGTTATAGGGTGGTAGATCTGAAATCTGACCTATAACTTGCAGAAGGTTATGATCTTGGTGGAACCTAATTGTCAAGATGGTACATGGTAGAGGAAATGATAATGCTATCATGGATATGTTGAGGAAGATTACAACTAGGCTTGACTCTGTAGAGATAGCCCAGAGAAGAGGCACACATCTTGAAGATGTTAGTGATCGAGAAGAAGTAGCACCTAATCCTAAACCTAAAGTTGAATAGGATGAGGAAAGACTCTTGAGAGTTTTGTCTAAGGCCAACTCCAAACCTATTGTTGAATTTACTTGTTATGATGGTAGACTTGAGACTGACGCACTTTTGGATTAGATCTCTAAGATGGATAAATACTTTGAGTATGAAGGTACTCCTAACAATAAGAAAGTTAAGATTGTAGTCACAAAGTTGAAAGGTCGTGCATCTCTTTAATGGTGGGATCATTTGCAAACTGCGAGACAAAAGAGAGGAAAAGAAAAGATCAAGACATGGATGAAGATGCTTGGAAAGATGAAAAAGAAGTTTCTTCTAGCTAACTACCAATTTATTTTGATAAGGAAAATGCAAAATTTCAGACAAAGGGACATGAGTGTGAAGGAATATACTAAGGAATTTTACAAATTGGATATCAGATCTGGACATGTGGATGATGAAGTTGAGAAGGTTGCTAGATACCTAAATGGCCTAAGGACATCAATTCAAGATGAGATCAGTTATGTTAAAATAGATAGTGTGAAAGAAGCATACCAATTTTCTTTGAAGGTAGAAGAGTGATTGAAAAAGAGACATGAACAAAAATAAAGAGGAAGAGGTGGTGGATTTCAGAGAATTAGAGGGAGATCTTATGGAGAAAGTAGTAGATTTGATAATGTCATACAAGATAAAGGGTGGAAAGATGAACCTACTAGTAGAAGAGGTAAGTAATCTAGAGGTAGCTATATTGATTACTCTAGGAATAACAATAATGGGAAAAGAGATGAGAAATCTTGGTTTAAAGGTACTTTTTACAAATGTAGTGAAGAAGGACATAGAGATTTTGAATGTACTAACTATGGAAAGAAGACTGGAGGTAATGGAAGAAGTAATTTAGCTTGTGAAGAAGTTGAGGAATTATCTAATGAGCCTGAACATGGTGAGAATTTGATGTTAAGAAGGATCTTGTGGAATGAAGAAATTGATGAAGAACCTATTCTAAGGAAAAGCTTGTTCAAAACTAGATGTAAGATCGTTGACAAATGTTTCAGGGTAATCATTGATAGTGGAAGTTTTGATAATTTGGCATCCGAAGAGCTGGTTAAAAAATTGTAGTTGCAGAGATTGAGAAATCCTAAGCCTTACCATATTGCTTGGTTCCAGAAGAAGCATAAACTACTTGTAAGTGAACAATGCCTTGTCAAATTCAAAATTGGGAATTACCATGATGAAGTCTTGTGTGATATTATGCCTATGGATTGTTGTCATATTCTTTTGGGTAGACCTTGGCAGTATGATAGGAAAGCTTTGCATGATGGTAGATTGAATCAATATAGTATTTGGATGGATGGATAGAAATAAGTTTTATTTCCTTTAGTAGAGAAATTTGATGAGAGTCATTGTACTATAGTCGGAGTATGCTTGGTTGATGGTAAAAAGTTTGCAAGAGAAATGAAAGAACATAATATTTTCTTTGCTTTAATTCCAAGGAAAACTGAGAAACAAAATGAGTTAGAACATGCACTTGAGATTGAACCTTTGTTGATTGAATTTCATGACATCATTTTTGATAATGTACCTAATGGTTTACCGCCTATGAGAAGTATAAGTCACTATATGGATTTAATACCTAGAGCTAGTTTGCCTAATAAAGCACCACATAGGTTGACACCTGATGAAAAGACTGAGTTGAATAAAAAAGTGTAATAATTTCTTGAGAGAGGTTTGATTAGGGAAAGTTTGAGTCCTTATGTAGTACCTGGTGTGCTAGCACTGAAAAAGAATGGATAATGGAGAATGTGCACTGATTCTAGAGCTATAAACAAAATAACAATAAAGTTCAGATTTCCTTTGCCTAGGATGGATGACATAATGGATAGTTTGAGTGGAGTGAAGTATTTCACAAAGATTGATTTGAAAAGTGGATATCATTAGATTAGAATTAGAGAAGGGGATGAACGGAAAACTGCTTTTAAGACTAATGAAGGTTTGTATGAATGGTTGGTTATGCCTTTTGGTTTGAATAATGCACCTAGTACTTTCATGAGGCTAATGAATGAAGTTCTAAAAATATTATTGGGTAAGTTTGTAATGGTATATCTTGATGACATTTTGATATTCAGTAAGAGTAAGGAAGAACATCTTGAGCATATCAGACAAGTATTGTAGAGATTGAAGGAAGAAAAGTTTCTAATTCATTTGAAGAATTGTTCATTTATGAAAGAAGAGATTGTGTACCTTGGTTTTGTAATTTTAGCTGATGGATTGAAGATGGATCCTAATAAAGTAAGAGCTATACTTGATTGTCCTACACTAGAGAATATTGGAGAGGTAAGATCATTTCATGGATTGGCAAGCTTTTATAGCAAGCTCATCAAAAATTTTAGTCTTATTTGTAATGCTATGACTGAAACCATGAGAGGAGATAAAAGGTATTTCAAATGGATGCATGGAGCACAAAAGAGTTTTGAAACATTGAAACAAAGAATTGCAGAGTTACCTACACTTGCTTAGCCTAATTTGAGTAAAGTTTTTCAAGTTGAATGTGATGTTAGTTGTAGTGCAATAGGAGCTATTTTGAGTCAAGAAGGAAGACCTGTAGCTTTCTTTAGTGAGAAGTTGAATGATGCTAAGAGAAAATATTCAATTTATCACAGGGAATTCTATGCTATTGTTCAAGATTTGAAGAAATGGAGACATTATTTGATGCTTGAATATTTTGTGTTGTATACTGACCATAAAGCTTTGCAGTATTTGGGAAGTCAGAATAAATTGAATCAGAGACATATGAAGTGGGTTGAGTTCTTGCATAATTTTTCCTTTTCATTTAAGCATAAGAGTAGACAGTCAAATAAAGTTGTTGATGCCTTGAGCCGAAGAAGAATTTTTCTGACAAAGATGAGAGTTGAGGTACTTAGTTTTGATAGTTTTAAATATTTGTATGAGACTGACATTGATTTTTTAGAATGTTGGAAAGCTTGTAAGGAAAAAAATAGTAAGTGATAAGTGGATTGATTATTTCATTCAAGAAGACATGTTGTTTAAAGGAGTTCAGTTGTGTATACATAGAGGATCTACAAGGGAGAACATAATGAAGGAGAAGCATAGTAGTGGACTTGTTGGACATTTTGGGATTGATAAGACAATGAAACTGATTTCGGAAAGATACTTTTGGCCACATATTTGTAGGGATGTATAGAGAATGGTTAGAAGTTGCAGAATTTGTCAAGTAGCAAAAGGAACTAGTCAGAATGTGGGATTGTATACATCTTTGCATGTACTTGATATACCTTGGGAAGATATGATTATGGACTTTTTTCTTGGATTACCTAAAACTCAGAGAGGTAATGATTCTATTTTTGTAGTGGTTGACATAATTTCAAAGATGGCACATTTCATACCTTGTAAGAAGACATCTGATGCATTACATGTATCTGAATTATTTTTCAAGGAAGTGGTAAGATTGCATGGTTTGCCTAAGTCTATTGTTTCAGACAGAGATACTAAGTTTACTGGTTACTTTTGGAGAACACTTTGGAAGAAGATGAATACTAAGTTGAAATTTAGTTCTACATTTCACCCTAAAAAAGATGGACATATTGAAGTTGTAAATAGAAGTTTGGGAAACTTGTTGAGATGTTTAGTTGGAGATAAGCCTACTAATTGGGATTTAGTTTTCGTACAAGCGGAATTTGCATATAATAATTTTGTGAATAGAAGTACTAAGAGAACATCATTTGAGATTGTTACTGGATTTCATCCTAAAGGAACTACAGAGTTGAGAGATTTACCTACTGAGATGAGAAGAAGTACTGAAGCTGAGGATTTTGCAGTATACATGAGAAATTTTCATGATGAAGTTAAAAGGAATTTGGAGGATAGTAATTTGAATTATAAATAGAGAGAGGATAAGAGAAGGAGACATAAATATTTTGAAGTTGGAGATCAGGTTATGATTCATTTAAAGAAGAATAGATTTCTAGTTGGTACCTAGAACAAGCTGAAAATGAAGAAGTTTGGACCTTGTAAGATTCTGAAGAAGTTTGACAGTAGAAATTTTTATGAAGTGAAATTACTAGAGCACATGGATATATCACTTATATTCAACATTTTTGATATCTTTGAGTACTTTGAATCAAATGATGAGATAGAAGATGATTTGTTTTATCTTAAGAAGAACATATACAACATTGAGAGGATCTTGAATAGTAGATTAAGCAAGAGTACAAGAGGAAAAGACTACATGGAATACCTAGTTCAGTAGAAAGACAAGTCGGTTGAAGACAGTTCATGGATTACATAAACTGAGTTGGATCTTTATGATTCAGCTTAGAGTATGAGCACTGCCTGATGTGGACATTAGTTCTTTTGTTACCCCAGGTGTCTGAAGTAGGAGCATCTTAGGTCTTAAGAAATCTTGCATCACCAAAAACATTTTATGTTTCCTTTACCTATCTGTTATTTTTTTTGTAGTCATGGTTGCTGCTGGTTTCTTGCCTTGTGAATTTAATCCTATGCCATGGACCTAAGCAATCTTGCATCACCAAAAACATTTTTTGTTTCCTGTACATGTTTGTTGTTTGTTTTGTAGTCGTGGTTGCTGCTGGTTTCTTGCCTTTGTTAGAAAGTAAAGTCCACCAAGATAACTGAGAGGGGGGGTGAATTAGTTATCAGATAATTATAATTTTTATCATCTTCAATAGCATTAAACCATATAAGCAATATAATTACCAACCATAGAAAGATATTCATACACAATAACACAATGACACAAGATATGTTGACTAGGGAACCTCTTGATCAAAGAGTAAACCCCGGTGGGAATGATGCCCACAAAAGATGCACTAATATGAATATTCCTTGTGAAAGGATGGACTCTATTGGGAGTCTTATGAAATACATTTAGTACATATGAATCCCTGTTAGGAGATTTTGAATCCCTATTAAAAGATTCTAACCCTGTTAAGAGTTATGGAAGACAAAAGGACCCACTGCCCAAATAGCTTCAAGGTAAGATCACTAAACACACTGTCCAAATAATCTTTGCATTAATCAATAGAATAATATGTTACCTCTTCTTTGACTATGCCAAACTGCACTCACTGTTACATCATATCTCAATTTTAGATCTCTGTACTTCGCATGTCTTCCTTCACAAATTCGCTTTCATACTTAGCTCTTTTCTTCACTTCATGCATACAGCATCACACACAATCACTACTTCCACATCAAAAATATATACTACTACATTTCAAAAAGGAAATAAATTCCTTCCTTTATACCACACTCAAATAATTACAAATGAGTCGGCATACAATTACAAAATAAAAGTTTCCACACACTACACCAAAATTACACAAAACTGTCAGCTTCCAAATACAATAAATCTGCACTTGTGTGACCTCAAAGTCTATGCTATCATCCATGTCACTATCAATGTGTCTTCAATTTCCCTTTAACTGTGTAAAACTAGATTCCATCCTGATTAGGAGATATCATCCGATTTCCACAAACCGCTACTCAGGAACACTGCCTGAATACTGCTTCCACCAAAATGATCATAACTTCCATGAATAAATGAATTACTATCTACACTCTTAACCATATACATATAACATATCAAAGAGTATAACCTCAAAATCACATAGCTCCAACTGCAATAACCCATGTGCACTAATCCAAACTCTATTTTCTTCTCTCCAAGTCTTTAGTAAATCACTATGTTGATATCAATGACAATCATAGTCATGAATCAACAACAACTGCTACAGAATGGCTGCTAAACATTTAGCATTCAATCCTAACAATCTCCCCCATTGGTATTGATGGAAACATAGATGAAAAACATCCAATGTTCCAAAAATCCAATACTGCAACACTGCTTCTTCAAATCCTCTGCATCAATCAAATCTTGCTTCGTTATCCTATTCAGTTCTCTCCAACAGATGTTTCAGATGCTTTTTCATGTATACTTCTCCCCCATTGACATCAATGATAGAAATTTCATCACTATGTCAACAACAAGTCAATGTCAAAAGACACTTTTCAAAAAATACATTTACTAGAGTCCTCATGAATCATCTCAAATACACATACTCCCCCATAGAGGAAGTACCAACATCTAGTCCAGAAGAAAGATAAGGCTCATATACCACTAGATGGATGCAACCAACTGCATCACTTCTCAAAAGTAGGTTGGGGTATAACCCCAAGCATACCTCTCAGATACTCAAATGTATCCTTAGGAAAAGGCTTTGTCAATATATCTACTATCTACTCCTTTGTACTTATGCACTCAAGTCTGACTTCTTTCTCAACAACTTTCTCTCTTACAACACAATACTTAATCTCTATATGCTTTGTCTTAGAATGTAATACAGGATTCTTAGACATACTAACTATACTGGTGTTGTCACAATGTATGACAATAGGCTCAACAAATTTTATTCCAATATCCTTCAACATTATCTGGTTACAATTGTTTGCTACTGCTACATATTATGCTTCTGTTGTGCTTTGTGAGATACAATTTTGCTTCTTGCTTAGCCAAGAAACTAATCTTCCTCCAAGGAAAAATGCTCCACCACTGGTGCTTTTCTTATCATCAACACTGCCTCCCCAATCAACATCTTTATGTGCACATAGGGTAAAATCATCAAATTTTTCATACCATAGTCCATAGTCCATTGTGCCTCTTAAATATCTTAGTATCCTCTTTAGTGTTGCATAATGTAATTCTCTAGGTTTAGCTTGAAATCTTGCTACAATTCCAATTGAATGTGCTATTTCAGGTCTTGTATGAGTCAAATATTGCAATCCTCCAATCATAGATCTGTATTTCTTTTGTTCTACTGTAGGAGTCTCATCTGTGCTAGATAACTTATGACTAGTCACCATAGGTGTTCCAACTGGTTTACAATCCTCCATTCCAAATCTTTTCAACAAGTCATTCAAGTACTTTGTCTAACTTACAAAGATACATTATTGTTTTGTGTTATCTATAATCCCAGAAAGTATTTCATCTCACCAGTCATACTCATTTCAAATTCAGTCTTCATTTCATCAGCAAATTTGTCGTTAGCTTCATCTTCTCCTCCAAAGATAATGTCATCAACAAAAATAACTATAACTAACAAACCATTTTCAATTTCTTTTGTGTATAGATTTCTATCAGATGTTCCTTTTGTAAATCCCAACTTTAACAAATACTTATCCAGTCTTGCATACCAAGTTCTAGGTGCTTGTTTAAGTCCATATAAAGATTTCTTCAATTTACATACCATGTCTCCTTCTTGAGTTAAAGGAAAACCTTCAGGCTACTCAATGTAGACTTCTTCTTCCAATTCTCCATTTAGAAATGTTGACTTCACATCCATCTGATATACTTTGAATTTTTTGCAAGCTACATATGCCAAAAACATTCTTACTACTTCAATTCTTGCAACAGGTGAAAAGGTTTCTTCATAGTCAATTCCTTCTTGTTGTGAGTAACCCTTACATACCAATCTTTCTTTGTTTCTTACTACTTCTCCTTGTTCATTCATCTTGTTTCTGAATACCCATTTAGTTCCAATAACATTCTTGTCTTTAGATCTAGGGACCAATTCCCATGTCTTGTTCTTTTCAATCTGATCTAGTTCTTTCATAGCATTAGTCCAAATTTCATCTTCACAAGCTTCATTAGTAGTCTTAGGTTCAATTTGAGAAATCAAACATAACTGTTCTTGTGCCTTATTTTGAGTTAGAACTCCTCTTTTGATGCTCCCAATAATCTGTTCAAAAGGATGATTCCTTAACAAACTCTTGCTAGGTGTAACTGTCTCAAATATCTCTTTAGATGTAGGTTCTTCAATAACATCACTGTGGCTTTCATTAAACAAATCACTATCCATTTCATAAAACAATTCAGTAGATCTATTGTTAGGTTTAGGATGAGCTTCTTCATCAGATTCATAATCAAGCATTCTTTCTTGAATTTTGAACTTTTCATCAACTTTAACATTTGCGCTTTCAACAATAGTCTTAGTTCTTTTATTGAAACATCTATATTCTTTGATTTTCAAAGAATATCCAAGAAATATACCTTCATCACTTCTAGGATCAAACTTTCCAATATCATCATCTCTCTTTATATAAAATTTGCTTCCAAAAATTGTAAAATACTTAACTGAGGGTGCATGTCCAAACCATAATTCATAAGGTGTCTTGTCTGTGTCTGCTATGATTTGTACTCTGTTCATTGTATACACTACTATGTTCACTACTTCTCTCCAGAATATCTTTACCAAATCATTTTCAAACAACATAGCTCTTGTTGCTTTAGTCACCGATATGTTTCTTCTTTCTGCAATGCCATTTTGTTCAGTTGTTCTAGGGGCTAAATACTATCTTTTAATGCCATTTTCTTCACAAAAGGTGTTAAACTTTCTAGAAGTAAATTCTCCACCTCTATCAAATCTCAAACATTTAATCTTCATTCCAGATTCATTATCAACTTTATTCTTAACAGTCTTAAACTTATCAAATGCTTCAGATTTTTCTTTAAGAAATGCAATCCACATCATTCTTGTAAAATCATCAACAAGAATCATAAAATACCTTTCTCCATAGAATCCTCTAGTCCTGGTAGGACCACTCAAATCTGTATGAACAATCTCTAGCTTCTTTGTAGATGTAAACTTCTTACTGGGAAAATAACTTCTCTTTTGTTTAGCCATTACACATTCTTTGCAAATCATGTTAGTAGGCTTCATAATTTTTGGTAAATCTCTTACTGCAAGTGTAGTACTTACTTTCACAATGTTATCAAAGTTTATATGATAGAACCTTCTATGCCATAACCAACTATCATCAATATTTGTAATCAAACATGTCACCTCAGTAGGATTCAATTGAAATACATTACCTCTGGTTCTAGATCCAGTTCCAATCAGATTTCCATCTTTATCCTTTATCACACAAGTTTTCTCAGTAAACCAAACTTGATATCCCTTATCAACTAACTATCCAACACTCAAAAGATTATGTTTCAATCCATCCACAAAATAAACATCATCAGTATTAGTCTTTCCATCAAGAGTAATAGATCATATACCTTTAATCAAACAAGGTGCATTGTTTCCAACTCTAACAACTCCTCCATCATATTCATTCAACTTTTTGAACTTTTTCATGTCTCCAATCATATGATGTGAACAACCACTCTCTATAATACAATCAGCTTTCTTTTCAACTTGAGAAACTAAGGCTTTTTCTTCCTTAACATCAGTTTTAGGATTCTCTTCTTTAATTGCTACAAATCCTATGTCATCATTATTTTCAGTATCACATTCACTTAAATTTCTTTCTATACTAGCTTCAAGATGTTCATCATTAGCATAATAGCATTCCTTAGATCTTCTAGGTTTGAAATTGCTTTTGTACTTTTTAACTCTCTTAGGACATTTAGATGCAAAATGACCATATTCTTGACAAGTCCAACATTTAAATATTTTCTTACCGTTTGGTTCTCTTTTCACAAGAAAGCCAATACCTTCTTCAATCTTCTTGTCTTCTTCATTTCTAGATCTGATGTTGCCAGCATAATTTCCGCTCACACTAATGCTTCTTGACAAAGTAGGGTGAACACTAAGAGCACTGAATGTTGTCTCCATTCTAGGTAAGTCTCCTGATAATCTCAGGTTCATTTTTGTTGCTTCCAATCTTCCAAGAAGTGTTTCTCTTGTAAAGTTTGTTGTACAAGGTATCACTTGTTCAATCATCTATGTTGTCTACTTAAATATAGGAGTCAATGTCCTCAGAATTTTTTGTATCACTTCATTCTTTGTCTTTATTCCTCCATAATATTTTATACCTGTAATGATTTTTGACATTCTACCAATATAACTTCTAATAGATTCATCTTCCAACATTCTTATATCTTCAAATGTAGATATCCAATTATGTAATCTAACTCTTTTTGCATGTTCATCACCTTCAAAAGTAGAGTGTAAAGCATTCCAAATTTCATGAGATTTTTTCAAATATTTTACCTGACTATACTCATTCTCCAGAAGTGTTGTCAAAAGTGCTTCTCTTGCAAGTATGTTACACATGAATAGATCTCTCTCTTCCACAGCACATGTTTCAAGATTGTCCTCTTCAATGATAGTCTTATTATTCTTTGTAATCAACCAATAACCTGGTCCTAAACATGGTAGGTGTGTCTTCATCTTTTCTTTCCAGCTGTCCAAATTTACTCCATCAAACTTAGGGCTTTCTTTCCTAAAATTCACCATGGATCTCCTTAAGTTGTTAAACTTCTTTTTCAAGGACCTACTGCTCTGATACCAATAGTTAGAAAGTAAAGTCCACCAAGATAACTGAGAGGGGGGGTGAATTAGTTATCATATAATTATAACTTTTATCATCTTCAACATCATTAAACCATATAAGAAATATAATTAACAACCATAGAAAGATATTCATACACAATAACACAATGACACAAGATATGTTGACTAGGGAACCTCTTGATCAAAGAGTAAACCCTAGTGGGAATGATGCCCACAAAAGATGCACTAATATGAATATTCCTTGTGAAAGGATGGACTATGTTGGGAGTCTTATGAAATACATTCAGTACATATGAATCCCTATTAGGAGATTTTGAATCCCTGTTAAAAGATTCTAACCCGGTTAAGAGTTATGGAAGATAGAAGGACCCACTGCCCAAACAGCTTCAGGGTAAAATCACTGAACACACTGTCCAAATAATCTTTCCATTACTCAAAAAAATAATACATTACCTCTTCTCTGACTATGCCAAACCACACTCACTATTACATTAGATCTCAATTTCAGATCTCTGTACTTCGCATGTCTTCCTTCACAAATTCGCTTTCATACTTAGCTCTTTTCTTCACTTCATGCATAGAGCATCACACACAATCGCTAATTCCACATCACAAATACATACTACTACATTTCAAAAAGGAAATAAATTCCTTCCTTTATACCACACTCAAATAATTACAAATGAGTCAGCATACAATTACAAAATAAAAGTTTCCACACGCTACACCAAAATTACACAAAACTGTCGACTTCCAAATACAATAAATCTCCACTCGTGTGACCTCAAAGTCTGCACTATCATCCATGTCACTATTAATGTGTCTTCAATTTTTCTTTAACTGCACAAAACTAGATTCCATCCTGATTAGGAGATATCATCCGATTTCCACAAACCGCTACTCAGGAACACTGCCTGAATACTGCTTCCACCAAAATGATCATAACTTCCATGAATAAATGAATTATTGTTCTTGCTCTTAACCATAGACATATAACATATCAAAGAGTATAACCTCAACATCACATAGCTCCAACTACAATAACCCATGTGCACTAATCCAAACTCTATCTATTTCTCTCCAAGTCTTCGGTAAATCACTGTGTTGACATCAATGACAATCATAGTCATGAATGCAACAACAACTGCTACAGAATGGCTGCCAAAAATTTAGCATTCATTCCTAACAACCTTGTGAATTCAATCCTATGTCATGGACCTATTCTTGGACCTTCTCCTAAGAGCACATGTCCTAATTCATTTGGACCTGAAAGTTATCACCATTTTCCTCGGGCATCGATTCACTGCTAGTTTCACATGAAATGTGTGGTATTTCATCTTGCGCGATTCCATGTGGGGTAATTGGATCTTGTGAAGTTTAAGATATGTTCTTGGATCATGTATGGACCTAAATGTGTCTTCACAATGTGTTTTGTTATTTCTTGCTTTAGTTTTGGTTTCTCCTCCTAAGTGGACCTATAATGTAATTAAATGCCTGACTGGCTGACTTGTGGCTTTGCTAGCTATATATTTGGAGCTTAGGTTGTTTAGTTGGTAAGTAATATGGTGATAATAGAAGAGTATTAGAAGTAGAAGAGAAGATAATATGCGAGCTGAGACTTTGAATTCATAATTCTCTTTGTATAAGGCTGAAACCCAGAAGGCCTCACAGCCAGGCATGTTTTCTAATTTAATATAATTGCACTAGTGTTGTTACCAGTTTCTTGTCTCATATCCATTGTGTTTTCACTGCTTTCATGTGGTTTTCATATTTCTTTCATGTGTAACTCTTCATAGGGCATGTTAGTAGGTTTAAGAAGTCTCAATTAACTCTGATTTTACTTGCCTCTACCTTTCCCTTGCATCAAATACTTATCATTGTGAATATTTTATGCTTATTGAAAGATATATGCATGTGTGGCTATGAATAATTACCTATTTCAATGATCCATATAGCACATATATTGTATTTCTCTAAACTTGCACTTGATTTACTATTTTCAAATATGATTGTTAATTATTTGTAAAATTATTTTCTCATAATAGATAGTAGAATATTTTGTTGGGAAAAACCAAGATGAGGTAGCACAAGTAGAACTCAAAAGAGAACAAATTTAGAAAAGAAGTTGGTCTTACTATGCTTCCTATAAAGACCAAATAGTTTCTCATAGATACCTTTAAAAGGTTAGAACAAAGTAAAACTATCACTGCTCAACAACATGGATCTAGGAGAACAACCTATTGTGTTGGGAAACTTGACTCAAGTTGAAGAGATGCTTATTGCTAGATTCAACCCAATATTTCAAGTAATCCACACCACCGAAGGCCAGTACAATTATAGTGATCACACAATTGGCTTACCATGGGATATTAAAAACATTGCAAGATTTCTTCCACATAAAATATAAGACTTGGATGTGCTCATCATTAGAAGACTACATACACAAGGACAATGATATGAGTGTTATGTAAGCATAAGCCATGTTAGGAATGCACTAGAATATAAAATCATGTTTGTTCCTTATTATAATGATGTTATCATGGTTTTTGACCACCTTGCACAAATCCCTGAATTAAGAACTAATATTTAAGATATGCTTCATACCATTGAGAATACTGAAGAAAGTGTAGTGCCAAACAGTGAAGAGGATAGTGATGGTGAAAAAATTTAATTGAGCACAATAAATACATCATCATTTGTTGCTAGGTTTCCAAACAAACATTATGAATTAGAGATTATCAAGAAAACACTAGAACTCAACCACAAAAATGAGAACATAATTCACTGGCCTATAATAGGATCATCTCAAATAAATGAATATAACACCAAGGGCTTATTTGATATGGAATTCCCTACACTATTTCCAAATGGATTTGTACTACCAATGCAATCATGAATCAAAGAAGTGAAAATGCATGAGTTAATCATGAATCAAAGAAGTGTGAATCAAATATTTTCCACAAGTCCCACTAAGGACTATGAAGACATAGTTAATTGTGTTCAAAGAGACACAAAATGTAGTGAGGGGACCTTCTTTCACAAGAAGCAAAGAAAAATAGAGTGTTGATACAAAACTCCATGAAAGGAACAAAATATGTCTACTTTATCATGTGACAACATGGGTGCAAAGAAATATGAACCTGCAAGGAATAATGATAGATTAAATATACCCAACCCTGAAATTATCTTACTATGGAGAGAAAATATAGATTTCCAACATGTTTTCTCACGAGAAAATGTTCTAAAATACATTGCAAAATATGCAGCAAAATCAGAGAGAACATTTGAAAGTTGCACTAATATTCTAACAAGAATTTGCACAAGCTATAAAATAGGTGATTGAACCCTACTAACATACATAAAACTTATGATAAATCTTGTGGAAAACTATGATATAGGAGCACAAGAAACATGCCATATGCTTCAAAAAATGTCCCTTGTTTTTAGTAGACCTTTCACAACTTTAAATGTTGATCGTAAAGTGTGGCATAGATTAACAAGAACACCAAATGAAAGAAAAGTACAACCTAACTCCTTACATTCTTATATCAATAGGCCCCTATATTTTGATAGAATAACGTTATTTGAATATGCACAATCTTCCTCATATGCTATAGGATATAAAAGGGAGAAATATAAAGAAAGAAAAGTAAAAGTTATTGTTGATGTCTTCCCAAAATTTATAGCATTCTAGATGAAGATTCAAAACACTTCAAAACATTTTGTTTGAGTGAGTTACTACTATAAAAACATTTTTAAAATATGAAATTGACATCGGATTTACAAAAGATACAATCATTAGAAATTGGAAGCAATTGAATGATAGAAAATATGAGGTATGACATGTCAATCGCACCATCAAAGAAAAAGCTAACTTTGAAGAAGAGGAAAATAATGAAGGTGACTTGAACATGCTAGACGTAGTGGACATGAGTGAATGGGAGCTACTTTCATGAATGAGACATGCAAGTATTACCAACCTAGATGAACTTGAAATTATTGGAAAATATGAATTTGATTACAACTACCAATGGGAACAAGTTGTTTTATTGCAATATTTGCATGAGACTACACCATAATTCATAGGCATGAAAAAGACATACAACCAAGGAGGGAACTGATGCAGGATCATCTTGGGTCCTTGGCAATCCTGTGTCACCAAAAACATTTTGGAGTATGTCTATGTTGCTCAGTTCTTGCTTTGACTGAGTTGGTCGGTAGTTGTTTGGTTTCCTTTAGTTATCGAGTGTGGTCAGTTATCTCCTAGGCAGTCGGTTATTTTGTTGGCACTCAATGATGCTTGTCTGTTGCTCCGTCATCCTTGCTTACCAAGTGGTTTCTTTTGAGTTCCTATTGATTCAACTTGTGCATTTATTATAGGTCATAGATTTAATGTTGGAATCCATCATTTGGAAGCATGTGGTCCTACATCTGACCATTCCTTCCATTGATTGTGGATCTAAAGGCCGACTCAGTTCGGTAGACTCTTCTATAAATGTAGTTGTTTGGTTATAGTTTAAGAGGCAATTTTTTTGGTAAAAGATAGAAGATAGTAAGATTAGAGATTGTTGGTAGATCCTCGCATGTTTGGGGACTTCTATAAATCATTGTAATATCTGGCCCCAACCAGGAAGGTCTTACATCCTGACATGTATCATTCTATTGGATGAAATATATAGTTGATTATGCATTCTCTCTCTCACTGTTTGTTGTTGTTTGATTGCTTCTATGTGTGTTGAGCAGGCTTGGATCATTAGGGTGTGCCATTGTTTGGCCCCTTCTGGCCCCTATCCTTGCATCAGGTGGTATCAAAGCGAGGTGAGATCTTGATCTAGGTCTGCAGATCTAGGTTTTTAGGTTCCTCTTGAAGCCTTAGTTGATTATTGTGGGGTAGCAGATTACAATATGACCTGCAATTGCAGAGGGTTGTCAAGATGGTTTGTGGGAGGCAAGATGCAGATCCAGGATTGGTAGCTATGCTAAGGCAGATTGCTACTAGGTTAGAAGTTGTTGAAACAACCCAGAGAAGAGGCAGACACCTTGAAGATGTTAGTGATGATGAAGTTGAGGAAGAACAGGCAAATGTAGAACATGCACCTGTTATGGATCAAGGTGAAGAAAGATTTTTGAAGGCCTTGACAAGTCTTAAGTCAACACCACATTTCAATCCTCCTGAGTATGGTGGAAAGCTATATTCTGATGAATTAGTGGATTGGATCACCGAGATGGAAAATTATTTTGAGTATGAAAACATTCCTGAAGACAAGAAAGTGAAGATTGCAAGCACAAAGTTGAAAAGCCATGCATCCTTATGGTGGGAACATCTGCAGCTAGATAGGAAGAGGAAAGGAAAAGACAAAATCAAGGTATGGAATAAAATGGTGAATAAGTTGAAAGGAAAGTTCTTACCTTGTGATTATCAAATTAACCTAGTTCGGTGAATGTAAAGTTTAAGGCAGAAAGATAGCTCGGTAAAAGAATATACTGAGGAATTCTATAAATTAGATATCAAATCTGGACATGATGAAGATGATGTGGAAAGAATTAGTAGATACCTGAATGGTTTGAGAGTTTCCATCCAAGAGGAAATTAGTATGGTCAAATTGGAGAACATTGAAGAGGCTTATCAATTTGCATTGAAGGCTGAGGAGAAATTGAACAAAAGACATGAGAAAAGATAGAGAGGTCAAGGTGGTAGATTCCCTAGAGGAAGAGGTAGATCTAATGGTGAAAATGGTAGATCTGAACCAGAAAAGATAAATCTGGACAAAGGCAAGACCAAATGGAAAGGAAAGTTCATCTAGAGGTAGAGGCAATAACTACCGAGGTGGTTATACTAGAGGAAGTTTCTGAGGAACTTGTTACAATTGTGGAGAAGGATATAGATCTTTTGAATGTACACATGCTAGTAAGAAGGTTGGTAGCAATAGAAATGCTTTGGTGCAAGAAGAGTCACCGAATGAACTTGAAAAATAAAATAAATTGATGGTAAGGAGAGCACTGTGGAATGAAAGGTAAAAGGAAGATCTGGTAAGGAAATGTTTGTTCAAGACCAGATGTAGAGTTTCTGATAAAGTTTGAAAGGTAATCATTGACAGTGGTAGCTCAGAGAATCTGGCATCTGAAGAGATGGTCACAAAGTTGTAGTTGGAAAGGTTGGTACATCCAAAGCCCTATCAAATTTCATGGATTAAAGATGAGAATACACTCTTGGTAAGTGAACAATGTTATGTGAATTTGAAGATTGGAAAGTACTATGATAAGGTGTTGTGTGATATCATGCCTATGGATTATTTTCATATTTTGTTGGGTAGACCTTGGCAATATGGTAGACATGCTATATATGATGGGAGATTTCATAAGTATACTATCATGGCTGATGGAAAGAAACAAATCTTATTACCATTGATGGAAGAAGCTATTAGTAATGTTTTCACATTTGTGAAAGTTTGTTTGATGGAAGGAAGAAATTTTGTTAACTCTTTGAAGAAGAATGATGTATGTTTTGTTGTGATTCCTAACAAACTGAGTAAGAAAACAGAGGATAATGTTCCTAAAGAGATTGATAAGTTACTCAATGAGTATAGTGATATCATTTCTGATAATTTACCTGATGGTTTTCCACCAAAAAGAAGCATTGATCATTGTATGGATCTAATCCCTGGAGCTAGTTTACCAAATAAGGCACCTCATTGGTTGACACCTACCGAGAATTAGGAATTGAACCGACAAATTCAAGAGTTGCTGGAGAAAGGTTTGATCAGAGAAAGTTTGAGTCCTTGTGTAGTACTTGATGTATTGGCACCTAAAAAGAATGGATAATGGAGAATTTGTACTGATTCTAGAGAAATCAATAAGATAACAGTGAAGTATAGGTTTCCTATACCAAGAATGGATGACATAATGGATAGTTTGATTGGAGCAAAGTATTTCACAAAAATTGATTTGAAAAGTGGGTATCATCAGATTAGAATCAGAGAAGGTGATGAATGGAAGACTGCTTTCAAGACAAAAGAAGGTTTGTATGAGTCGTTGGTTATGCCTTTTGGTTTAACTAATGCACCAAGTACTTTTATGAGGCTAATGAATGAAGTTTTGAAGAAATTCTTGGGTAAGTTTGTGATTGTCTATCTTGATGAAATTTTGATATTCAGTAAGACCAAAGAAGAACATTTGTTGCATGTTAAACAAGTTTTGTAGAGATTGAAAGAAGAAAAGTTGCTGATAAATCTGAAAAAGTGTTCATTCATGAAAGAGGAGATTGTGTATTTTGGATTTGTTATTTCAGCTGATGGTTTGAAGATGGATCCTAAAAAGGTTGAACATATTTTGAATTGGCCTACACCTATGAATTCTAGTGAGGTAAGATCATGTCATGGTTTGGCAAGTTTTTACTGAAAGTTCATAAGGAATTTCAATTCAATTTGTAATGCTATGACTGAGACTATGAGAGGAGACAAAAGAGAATTCAAGTGGACACATGGAGCTGAAAAAAATTTTGAGACTCTGAAGCAAAAGGTTGTTGAATTACCTATTTTGGCATTACCTGATTTCAATAAAGTATTTCAAGTGGAATGTGATGCAAGTGGAAGTGCAATTGGAGTTGTGTTGAGTCAAGAAGGTAAACCCATTGCTTTCTTTAGTGAAAAGTTGAATGATGCTACAAGGAAACATTTTGTGTATGATCAAGAATTCTATGCTATTGTTCAAGCACTGAAGAAATGGAGACATTATTTGATATCGAGTGAATTTGTGTTGTATACTGATCACAAGGCTTTACAATATTTGGGTAGTCAGAATAAGTTGAATCAAAGACATATGAAATGGGTTGAGTATTTGTAGAGTTAAAAATTTGTGATAAAGCATAAAAGTGGAGTCACTAACCAATTTGTTGATGCATTGAGTAGAAGAAGATCTTTGATGACTGAGATGAAAATTGAAGTTCTTGGTTTTGATGAGATGAGAGATTCTTATGAGTTTGACCCTGATTTTTTTGAGCCATGGAGAAAGTGTAGAGCACCTATTCAGGATCAACAAGATACTAAATGGGATGAATATTTTATTCAGGAAGGTATGTTGTTTAAAGGTATTCAGTTGTGTATACCGAGAGGAGTAACAAGATCTAATTTGATAAAGGAGAAGCATAGTAGTGGTTTGGCTGGACATTTTGGCATTGATAAAACATGAAATTTGCTTAAGGAGAAGTACTATTGGCCGTTGTTGTATAAAGATGTT